>KZ308114.1:918621-931914 GCA_000376725.2 Ladona fulva | reverse complement strand
AAACGTGCTCGTAATCCGAAGCACTCGTGTATCGAAGCGATTTCCTCATAAGAAATAATGGAAACTCAGACCTAAATATATTTATGTATATAGTAATAATTATTAGGGAAGTCACGTGACGATCGGTAGACAGAACAGCGTGCGTGCAAACACTCCATGTATAGCAAAACCTCGCTCGTATATCAAATTAAAATTTATTACATTTTCGCTTGTCACTCACTAACCAAGTAACTCGCAGACCGAGGTTTGAGTGTTTTCTATAAGTATGAATAGTATTTTGATTCCTTAAAAATCCGCGTCTTCGCCATGAGAAGTGCTTCGCGCAGAAGTGGTGGCGGCGAATTGTCCCATCGCCTAACCGAGGCGTTGAAAATTGTCATGGGTTCGAGATTTAGTGGTAATTGGATAGCAGCGAACCAAATATTAGTCTGGCTCATTGTCCTGCAGTATTGCTGCACCTGATAATGAATAGTCTCAACAGGTTCCAAACAATGAGGTACGGATAAAAAGAGTGTTTGTGACCAACAGTAGTCCCTCTGAATCACTCCTGAGGTACATCGTCCATCAGTTCCTTCATCTTTTATCATTGTTTGCTATATCTGTGAATTTATAATATTGTTGTCTTATTGAATTTTCTTTATACAAATTGTAATTATTAGAATAATTTTCTAAATAAACTTCTACTACTACTACTACTACTACGTAGAATCACTCCTAAAACACTTTCAGCCAGACTGCGTGACCAAATAATGTTAAACTGTATGACATCTAAATGCTCCTGCTGCTGCGAGCATCAATTCAAAACTTAGCTTATACTTATACTTAGCTATACTTATGGAATAAGCAAGAATGAGATGGTAAACGAGCGTGGGTCGTCTAAAAATAAAATGAATATCCTAAACTGCGACGTGGAAAGCAAAGTGGAGTGGGTAGAGTGCTGATTACGAATGGAGAACTCGCATGAGAGGCTCTCGCGTTGATATCCACAGAAAAATATAGCGCCTCGCTTGAATCGAGGACGCAGGGGAAACGTGTCTATTTTCAGACTTTTAAAAACAAGTCGATCGCGAGGAGATTCGTCAAGGGGGAAATCCAGCACATCACTTTTGCTCCTCGTTTGTTTGCTGAGAGGCGAGAACATCGAAAGGAATATTATTTCTGATGACTTACGTATTCGCCGAGGCGCGAAAGGAGGGGATTCTCTCGGTTTGGAATCCGGAAAAACTTCCTCTTACTGAAATAAGCTGTGCCCCGAACTTCGAATGACGCTTCTTTGTTCGAGTTCATGCTTAGCAAGAAAGATTAGCTTGATCCGTAAGCGTCATCAGCTGTGTCCATCTATATACAATTTCCGATAGTGACGAAATCTTTAACGTATTTATTCACCAAAAGTGATCCATTTATACTTTTAATTAAAACTTAAATTATGCGCACTTTCTATACCAATATTGAAACCAGTGTTGTATAGGGTTTGTCGATGGATAAAATAAAAAAATCGATGGCGCGGCATCCCTTTGAGGGATACGGACTAACATGGCGTGAGGGTCCTATTCACTTTTATTCGCTGTTTTGAATGTGGAATTCTTCTGTAAAAACGATTCGGAAGTCGAAAACTTGGAATTCGAGCGGTCGGTTAAAACGAGTAAAATCGAAGCACGAGAAAATACTGTACATGCATGACTCTGGTATTGTTTTAGCTATCAAATAAATTGATGTGAAAGCAAATTTTC
Organism: Ladona fulva; assembly: GCA_000376725.2. Taxonomy (NCBI): domain Eukaryota; kingdom Metazoa; phylum Arthropoda; class Insecta; order Odonata; family Libellulidae; genus Ladona; species Ladona fulva. The sequence goes on along the minus strand of KZ308114.1, from coordinate 930,184 downwards.
AAACAATTACTAAGAATTGCAATGCCTAGAGAGATAATTCCTTCTAGTTGATGACAAATTATGATTAGAATTCTTGTTACTAGCTATAATATCGCAATCCTATTCCTTTATGCCTTCTTTTTCTATTACTCCACTAGTTGCAATTTATCTACAATACCTGTATAGCGTACACTGTATTCTGAGGTGAGAAACTATCCTTAAATAAGATATAAATTTAAAAACAAAATTTAACCGTAAGGATACACAAGAAAATTATGATATTTTTACAACGAATCATCAACTGAATACTTTTTTATAATGACTACCAGCTGGTCTGTTGCCAATATGGAGCCTTTACCTGAAAATAAATAATAAAATAAGATATAATGTTTGTCGCACATGTCGGACCACCCGGAATTGTATCCCGGAAGTTAAAGTTCGCCAAATGGTCTGATTCGCGTGATTTATTCACGGAAGCACCGATGCGGTCGGTCTCTATTTTCGGGGTCCTTCGAGAATGGATGGAAAACACTGGCGAGATAACATAGAACATTCGACCATGGGCGAAACCTCTACACATAAAGACAAGGAAATTCTTATTCGACTGTTCTGTTATAATGTCCCTTATAGCGAACGTACATCACTTTGTAATTCTGTTCTATGCACAGTGGTCTTATTCACGGTAAGAAGAGCAGCAGAAAGTAATAAAACGAAACAGTTTCATTGAGCTTCAACAACCACGAAGTGGTCTGACTTAACAAGTCCATTATAGTGTGAATTATTCCCGGCGATTGACATCAATTTTAATCAAATGCACCACCATTCAATGAAATAAATCTATCGAAGTCGAGAGAGGTAACTGAAGAGATCTGTCGACTTGTCCAAATAAACCTCAAGGTGAACTCCATCCTATGCCAGATAATTCCGAGCACTTCTCTTTACAACACCTCCACAGGATACTAAAAGAAAATCGCCCTGATAGGATTTTACTTACTGCGACCTTCGATGGACGGGAAAATTATAGGGCCAACACCAAGAATTCACCGAGTAGATAACACTTACCTGTAAATAAAAGAAAAATGTTATTAAAAATTGTACAAAAAACATTTAACGTGTCTTATTGATAACAGAATGGTTGTGAATAGTCACAGCGAACTTCAAGAGAAGAGTATCCACTATACAAGGAGCTGGAGGACAGGATAAGTAAGGCGGAGTTCTTAGGCAGGCCCACAAATAAATATAAAGTAAATTACATTAAAACAGAAAACCAACAGAAGTAAATTCTGCATTATCAACGGAATGATTAAAAACAGGAATAGTTTGCCGGCTTTTGAACCTTTAGAAAAATGGGAAAGACTTATTATGACAATAAGTAATAAAAACATAGTTTTAATGCACCATTATAAGTTATGTAATACACCAATGAATGTAAATGTATTGTGATTATGTTTTACTGTATTACAGAATCTATCATAATTATGTAGTTAATGTTAATGGCATTATATTACACTTTAAACTGATGCAAAGTCAAACAGCAGCGGGTATAACGTAAAATTTTATGTAATATTAGTAATAACTCAGTCATTACAAAAAATGAAGACAAATACAAAAATCCATTTCCAATCAATATTAGAGACGCGACAAGAAATATACCGTAAAAAAAGCAAAAATTATATTATTAAAATGAAGTAATGTTCTATCGATTGAAGGCAATTTTATTTCAAGAGACACGAGAGCAAGAGGTGTTAGTACCGATAAATAATTAGTACTTCATTTAGAATGAAGGCAAATACCGATTAAATATAGCTTTCTTTATACTAGCAGCGGGGAGGGGGGTGGTTATAAAGCAAATTTGTAGCCCCCCAGCAGGTCCCATGACTATAACCACTAAGGAAACTAAATGACGCAGAAATGCAAAGCATAAAAGAAGCTCGAGGGAGCAATTTCTCTTTCTTATAAAGGGGCGGCGATGAATGAAACCAATAAAGCATTAAACGGCGATATTTTGGCATATCAGTGCCCCCCTATTCTTCCGGAATAAAAATCTCAATCTTCCTATACATATACTTTTAAACTGCGGTCATTCATAGGAAGGAAAAGGCCCCCCATTGTTGAGGGAAGATAAATCTCCCAGCGGCGAACACCTGGGAAGACCTACCGTAAGGAGTATTAAGGGTCAGGGAAAAGAGAAAATAATATTCTGTATAAAAAGGGCAGCTTGCGCGCTTCCCTGATGAAACCAGGAGATAAATGGATGAATTTGGAGAGAGGAGAGTGAGGAGAAAGCGAGTTTAACGGAAGTTCGCGTGGATGAAAGAGGTGGAGGGAAGGGAAGATGGGAAAATAAAAACCTCTCCCTCTAAAATTAGGGGGAAAACATAAGATGGACGAAAAAGAGCTGCGAGCGGAGGCACGTTAATTTACAAATTATCCGCTTGTCAGTTGGAGAGGATCTGGCAGTCTCCGGACCAATGACGGATGAGAACGAGGGATTAGATATTGTGCGGAAAAATTTCGAAACCCGCTTCATTTCTCTCGGCGTGTTGAAAGGGAAAAACATAACCAGGGAATGGCAAGCGTATAAAATACAATTCGAGCGGGGCGATGAAAGGAAACTTATTTTCAAATCTGTACGTGAGTTTAATGCTTACCTGAAACTCCGAAAAGGTTAATCTCTCTAATTACTATATCCACACTTCGAAGAACTCGGCGCTTTGTAATCTTACGTTGTTTTACAGTGGATTTTCGCTAACTAAACGGAATAGTTCATAGAGCGTAGAATAACATATAACCTGGACTTTGCAAGTTTTCCATCGAGTTTCTTAGAAGCGTGAATTTCTTTTCGCCTTTTTCACTCGTGAGTGGGCGCTGATTTCTCAAATTTTAATACGTGTGAACAAAACATAAATGGAAATTTGTAATCGCAAGTTATTATGTGAATTTAACGTGCATCGTATCATCGGTAAATGTAAAATTCTCCTCAATAAAATTACAAAAGACTTGAACGAATATCATTTGGCGATGACGGACATAAATGGTCTTAGCACTTAGGCCGATTCAAGCCGTAAGTTTAAGGACGGAAAATAAAGATGGAGGATTATAATTAAAGAGCAATTTACACCAATCAATGCAACACTAGAGAGAAAACTTGATTTTTAAGTAGACCGTTACCGTAATTTGAGAATATTATACACCACCAAAAATGAGAGTTCCCAAACTGGGATGCTTGTATGCCTTAGGGGTGCGGGAGGGGGTAGGTTAAATAGTTGACAAGTAAGCATTTTATAATACTGAAGTGTTCAATTACATGTGTTATCAACAATTTCATGTCTCTATTATTTCAACTGTCTGTCAGGTACACCTAATACCTGATATCAACACTTTACTGTTAATCTGCGAGGAAATTTTATTTTACACAACAACTTAACAATTTATTTCCTACCAAAATGAATAAGGAGTATGGTATACTGGTACCTCAAGCCCGGGCTCAAAAGTTGGAAAAAAGTCGGGTTTAAAGCAATGTAGAGAACTAAAATGAACTTAAAGATATCATCAAGAAAATATTTAAATTCACTTCTCCCACTTTATTCATAGCATATTCTATAAATCTCTCGCAGGGAATAAGCGCATTCCTCCTTGTCTCCTTAACGACATTGCCCGAGCAAAAACCTGAAGACCATTAACCTCCCAATTATAAATGGCCTCATTCAGGAACGCGACATGTAAAGGAGGACAAACTATAAAAGTCAACCCGGGATCATGAGGAAGAGCCCTCGAGACAAGCCTTAAAAATGGAAGCAAAAATATTTGGGCCTCCTCTTTCGCACGTCCCGCGAGCGTTATTCCCGCTTAGGAAAATTTGACGTATATTACTGCAGTTGAAGTTCGACAGGCAGGAATTTTCGGGCACGCAATTGAGAACATCGACCCAAACGTATCCACTGAAGTTTTTCTACACAAAAAATACTAAGCGTTAGCCTAGTACAAATGGGGTGGTCAAAGAAGGGTGCCTTGAAGTGCACTTGAGATAGCACAAGAAGAAACAGTAGCTGTTGGCGGAGCGGAGCGGAGGGTTCAATGACCGTGGGAGGAGAGTCGAGGAAAGGGTAGAGAGAGACATACTACGAAAGAGGCAGAAGAGGGTGGAGAGAGAAAGAGAAAAAGCTGTTCAAAAGGCACTTTCGTCGCTAATTCCGGGGAGAGCACCGGGAGGAAACGAGGAACATGCGAGGGAATGAAAAATGAATATAATACGTGGCGAAGCGGGCTAACGTCGCGAGAATCAATGGAAGAATAATAAACGCGAGGAGGATAGGGGATGACAAAAGCACTCGTAAAAATGAAACGAGTACCAGATAAAATTCCAACTCCTCCAGTCGAGAATTCAGCCGCCTCCAGAAAGCATCGGATTCGAAGTATAACATCTAAACAAAAACAGAATTTTAGCGTCGTAAACAGCGGAGAAACCGCGTACGCCCCGAAAAGAATAGAAGGAACAGAAACAGAAGCAATAAAAATATATTTCGAGAAGGCATCGCTGTATCACTATAAAAATATTTTTATAACATCCTAGCGGCGATAAAGCAGGCGCTGGGGGTAGAAAACAACCTCAGGCCCACTTCAACGAGAAAACCGAGCGGAACGAAGAAAATGCTAGAAATAGAAGCGATGGTTAATCAACGAGCCGGTGGATGGATGATTCTCCGAATCCTCACGAGGCTTACGGAAGGGAAGTGGATACCTCAATCAAGGGAACGTGAGGAAGAGTGGGAGAAGATGAGAAAGCTGGAGAAGGGTGCGGGAGGCAGAAAGATCAGAGAGGGCAAGAGAGAGCCAACTTCCATCGTCCCCTTGCTTATTATTCGCACAGCCTCTCTTCAAACCCTCCCATCTCCGAGACAGAGAAGGGAAACGAGGGCGGCTGAGGTCGAGAGGTGAGTGGGGCAGGATGAGATAGAGAAAGAGGACTTACTCTGGGGCATGGCATCGGCATTAATTACTTTTAAGTGGCCGGAGATAGTTCGATTCGCAAGGGCCCATCAACTGCGAGGGATACGGGCCCCTCCTCACCTTCAGCAAGGGATAACGTGGCTATCTCCATAACAAGATCGTCCGATGGCATCGTACCGACAACCCTTCCCTCAGAAAAATCACGGGCTAACGTGGCCAACTTTTCTGATCCGAAGGTTGTCGTCGAAGACTGCGCCTTCCTTGTCCCTTATATACACCGAAAGCCTCTCTTTAACGAGATTAGAGGGTTTTGGTCCCATTCGGACTCGTAATCCCCCGGAGACGGAGAGAGAGGGAAATGGGACCGGATTCCCGAATTTCGCAATCTGTTTCCGGATTTTTGTGAAAGTTTAATGGAGAGGGGAAAGATTCGTTCGAGGGACGGAGCGGAGAGGGTGCAGACTGCGTGACCGGCGAACCCAATCGGCAGGCGCCGTCGCTCCTGTTCATTCGAGCGGAGAGGTTGCGCGTCTCGCGAATAATTACTTGCGACGATGAGCAAAGGACGGAGCAAGTGGAATTCCAAAAAGCTAGAATCGCGTGGCGTCCTTTTCGAATCTGTTGATGGTTGAAAACTGATCACGTCTGCACGTCGATGGACCGTAAGGGGGAAAGTTTTCGGTAGATTGCGTGTTTTTAACGAAGATTCTTGCTAACGACTGAGCCGGTGGGCGCTTACGCAATTCTTACGATAATGTCTTCGATGAATTGTGGACGTTCCGTAACGTCTGAAATCTTAATTAACGACTCGGGTTTTCCTCCGATGCGTTAACGGGGAAGCCGTTATTGAAGGATGAGTTGACCGCATTGGTGGGCGTAATTTGAGCTTTCGGCCGATCTTAAGATCGTCAATAATCATTATCATTCATTACCGAAAGATCTTCCGAGAAATGGAAGCGGTATTTTATCATAGGGATCATAGAGCGCTATTACGAAGTAAAACCCGATTAAGAAATCGTTATGATAGAAGTTTTCTGCAATAATTCGACTCATGAGGAATTTATAGCCAAGCAATCTATTTCTATGCTGAGAGCCAAAGTAGTAAGGAAAATTTTATTGTTACGATATTCAAGTTTAATATTCACATAGATGGAAGTTGCGATACGTACGAGAAAATCAATGTAGTGGTTGAGAATTTGTTTTCTTAAATACCATTACCCATTCTTTTATGTATCGAAGAGCATAAAAGATTAAAAAACTGACTTAATATTAAACCATTCTCTTGTTTGCTTAAATAATATTGTGTACGTAATTTAAACTATCAAAGGCAACATGCTAGATCATTTAACTTAACTAAAAAATTATTTTTTATTCCAAACCTGAAAAAATTATCTCTCAACAATAATCAATTTCGCTAATGAAACATGATTTTTTTCAAGATCGGGACATCAAAGCGAGTAATAAATATGTACAACTACTGCCATTCGGCTGAAAACACCGAGTTTTGTTTCCTCTCAATTACATAACATAAGCCTTTCGAATTATCTTACAATATAATATAGCCCTAGACTATATTAACTGCGGCAGTAAATAAACAGATAAGTTTTTTTGCTCATGGTTTGGGCAGCTGTGCTTGGATAAATCGTAGAGTGGTGAAAGACTTCCTCTAAGGGATGAACTTAGGAGGGCTAAATTTAATTTGATTAATTGTGTATGTTGTATTATTATTGTATGATTGACAAGAGTATTAGTGTATCAGACAGCGTCATTGTTTTGTGTTGTATTTTTAGGTGAGGGTGGAAATTACTTTGCCCAAATCTTACCACCGGAACATTGTTCTATTTGTAAGATTATCTAAATAAATAAAATCTAACCTAAATATTAAAAAAATAGTTACCTAAAAATTGCGAATGACAGTGTTACGTAGAATTGCTTACTTAGCGGTTCCCCTACAGCACCAAGAGTCAAAGATCATAGCGTCCAGAGACAACTCGCGCTCCAAAGTTACCACCAGCCTATTAAACTCCGCAATTCGCAACTTCCGGGGTGACCGCTTGGTGACGTCCGTTTTACTTCAACGAATGCGCGTAACAACAACGCGGAGATCGCAACGTCCAAAACAACCCTCGAGTCAACGCGCGCACGGCAACAATTTCATCGTCCAGAAATGGAGAGTCGCTTCCACCGGCGACCATTACGCGAATACTAAGAGACTCGAGACCGGAACGAAAAACTCGGCCCGCCCGAATACTCGCGAGATTCCCTTTTCCTTGATTCCGCATCCTTGGTTCAATTGCAAACCGCGGAGGAGCAAACTTCGCGGGGGAGGCTGTTGTTTGTGTGCGTCAGTTTTCTTTCATGTCGAGGACTTGCCCTCCGGTTTCTAATTCTAGCTGCGGTGTTGGACAACGAACCACGGCGCATTATTAAAAAATGCCAAAAGAGAGGCGCGCGGACCACGGAAAAGATTCCACAAAGGCATTCCTACGCGAGGTTCCACTCTTTGCCCACCGGAATTCTATACAACGAAAGAGCCAACTATCTCTCCTTCTGTGTGTTTTCGAATGATGGAGGCATGCAGCATCACAAAGGGCCATAGCCCCCCGTCGCAAGCGCATGCACGCGGTTCACGGAGAAATAAAAACTCGAGAAAGAGGTTAGCATCGCATGTTAAGAGGTTAGCATCGCATGACCTGGTTCTTGACATTAAATCGCACGACCCGTTCGAACGCCACTTTGAAGTCTTGATGAATGTAAGTTTCCGCAAAGCGTGCGCGAGTGGCGCTGTGAACGACCCGCGTCTCTTTTATTTTCTTCGGCGCGCAAAGGACTCTCGTTCTGAGTTCGCGCCTCGATTGCGATCGCAGATGCGAATAAAAAGATTGATAAAAGGCGGCATCTGTATTCATAAATATGAATTATCTGCCAAAGAGGCCTTTCCGCTCTATGTATGTTTGGAGGGTTGATTGATGCGGATGTTTCATTGAGCACGTGACCTTCGCCTTTAGACACTCAAGATTTCCCGAGATGAAGTGCCTTTTTTCTTCCCGAGGAACTGACGATGTTTGTCAGCACCGCAGGAATTATAACGGAGGGATTCGTTTCCTCTTTAAGATTATCCTCCGGCTTTCAAAGAGAAGGATGTTGGAGCATTTGCTATGTTACCTGTAATTTTCTTTCACAATGATAATAATAATGACTATTATAATAACGCAAATTTATTACGGCGAGATTGAGACAAATGTCTCTTCTTACATCCAACTCTAATAGATCACCTGAAGACTACCTATGAAAAAGAGAGTGAATATATGCAGTCAATATTAAATTAATCGCTTGTTGATTGACGTGAATTAAATTTGATAGAAAAAGAGACTACTCTCATACTTCAACGTATTCTCAAAATTTTCAATCATAGCCTTCACTGTTTTAAATTAAGCCAGTAAATTTCTAACAATAACTAATTAAATACTGCTTTAATACTAATATTACGGCATACAGTTATTACGATTTTTCCCGAATATTTATTCCTCAAATTATCAACGCCGATTTCCTCCGTTGAAAAAAATCTGACGAGGGTTTATCTCACTTTTTATAATACATTACTGTAATTTTTTGCGGAGTTCGAACAGCACGGCTGTTATTCAGCACACGAAGAGAGCGATTAATAAAAAACAAACTGAAGTGTAATTTCCTGAGAAAAAAAAATGAAGAGATTTAAATGTCGAGCAAACATGTTGATCGAATACAGAAATATTAGTGTGTAACATTTTCATTCAAGTACCTACTGCTAATGTTTTATTAATATTTAGCATATATTTCCGTATCCCGTTATGGAATTCCGCAAGGCCAACGCTTCTTCAATAGATCTTATATTGAACGAAATACCGAGCGCTCAGCTTCGTAGGACTCTCCGATGAAGAATAACCTATTCGCCCGCAAGGGCGTGGTAATTAATTTCCCCGAGTAGAAAAGGCCGTCAGATGGAGCTCTATAGAACTTAATCCCACCAGACTTTTCGCCATCGAGAAGTAACTCCCCTAGACCACGCCTCTCCCTTAACGAACCAAAACAAAGGCCGACATGCTTTCCGAGGGGGCAAATAATCTAGAAAGTGAAACAAGAGCGGAGCGAGGGTGATGGATGCCGCTTTCTCTCTTCAAGGGAGCTAATTCCCTCGCTTCCCACCCAATCTCGCACCCTCGCACCCATTTGCACCCTAGATAGCACCCTATCTCGATAAGTGTCAGAGTCCACCAATAAAAGACCGCATCCAGTTACACGCCCCGTCGGTTCCTCCACAGAAAACGTCCGCGGTGCGTGATTTAGCAGGCAAGAGGAAAGAGGGAGTAGTAGGTCGACTCGTGTCACTTAACCGGCAGAGTTCCATCCGCCCTAGCCCCTTTGCAGACATCCGACTCCTCCTGCGGGACTTCTGGATTCTCCCACCCCTTTTTCAACTTAATTTACCGACCGAAAAAAATAAGACTCCTCGACGTCCTCGGCGGTTTTCATGGGATTGGCACAAGGACCTCTACTTCAACACTCGGAGGGTTATATCCTGGGGATATTCCTCGCTGAGCGTAATTCCGCAAATTGCTTCACTCTGGAGCCGAAAGTGGTCGCTGGAGGACCTGTAACACCTGTTCCTACAAAACTTTTGGCCCCACTACACGACCATCCTTACGTCTCGCTGATGTTGGAAACATTCTGTGACTAGTGTTGCCAGAATTACCTTCCAGAACTTATATATGTATGTTCCATTTGGAAGTCACCCACAAATGATGAATTTAATCAATCAGTTACCTTATGATTGTAAATATTGAGATCAAGGTTATCATTTGTAAATTGAATAATCTCACTATGTTGCAATTTCCTAGAAGCCATGTTAGGCGTGTCATTTATTTAGAACAGTTACATTAGTTAACTAGGATAATGTTTAATGCTTTCCGCAATAAGAAATGTGTAAAAGTAAAATGTTTCGGTAATAACGAGTAAGAAACTTTGATACCCAAATTAATACATGCACAAATATACAGATTGATAGAAGTTACATCACAGCACATTCGCACAAATATGTATCAATGGTAAGTTTACGTAAGTTGAATTAAATAGTTAGAATACATCCATTTTGATGAGAAATTTTCACGATCATTAATCGCTCCGTAACATTTCACTTGAAAACAAACTCACAAAATACGTTTCCAAATTGCAATTCTTGTAATGCATAATTGCGGATGTTCACCCGAATAATACAGAAACTAAATAAGCTAATGGTCTTCCGTGTTGAACATGGCGAATAGCTTAAAACCTAATAAAAGTCAGAATGATCGTATATATAAGTCCCACTCCGTGCTCAGATAAAAATACAAGCCAATAATAACACTCGGCAAGCCAGTATTTCGCCGAAACTTTGTTGTGATACCCAAATTACTCACACCTCGACAGCCAGAAGGGTGAGGTCTATAGAAAAGGAGTTGAAGATGACTTTTTGGCAGATCAGGAGGGGGACCTGTCTCACTGAGATGAAGAGAAGGTGAAAAGTTTTTAATTAAGTCTATAGCACCCGTCCGCTTCCTTTCAATTCCTCGAAGGCCATTAATAACCCTTTCTCGAAGATTCCTCCCCCTCTCGCGCCCCTGATTATGATCCAAAGGGAAGATATCGAAGCTTGGGGCTGCTCATTAAAATAGCGGAATGCTAAATGGGGCATCCGAGCGGAAGATATTCAGGCTCTCACTTTTCGCTCCGAGCGCCTCAAGATCCGAAAATTGGTTGACCATGTCAAGTCCAAAATGGGACATAATACATCGGTTCAACGGAACAATTACTTCGCACAATATTTGACGGATAATATTCTTTACCTCGATAATTAATTCAATCAATCTCGGCCATTGTGTTAATGACAACTTTTCTCGACAAGAGAGGAATTGCGATAATGAAGCTTTGATTTTTTTTTCGATTGCATCACCAATCACTGGTATTTGAACAGATCTCGAGTTTCTTTCTCACTAATGTGTCAACGTTCTATCATTTTCTGAGAATTATATCCAGGTCAGTGAAAATTTTACCATTCTTTTTCTTACTTTGAGAAATATGAGTTGATCGGCGAAGGCTTCGAAGGAAATATAGATTTTCGATAATAACGACGGTACTTCTTCAAAATTATGCTAAGTATATTGATATATTTCTGCGTATTAGTATCGTTTGACCTTTTTAGTCGAAACGCTGATCGTTTATAATGATTTTATCAATTTGTGGTTTAATTGTAACTGCCTGGTACTAGTGATTACAATAATTATTATAAATATTATAAAATAATAATTGATGTTTTATTTGAATGGAAGATCTCAAAAAGGATGCAATATCCTTGAAAGAAGAATTTCTTCTAAAAACAAAATGTGTACTAATATTAATCTTACCGTCGCACAGTGGGCTGAAATCGGAAAAAGCCGGACAAAAGTCCAAAATGGATTTTTTTGAGATACAGACCTGAAACTTTGCATATATATACACAAAAGATTGCTGATTGTGGAATGGTAAGTCATTTCTCATATATCCCATCCGTTGCGTAGGTACTGAGGATCAAACATGACTAAATTTCCAAAAACACGCCCGATTGAATTTTTCTTCGAAA
>KZ308114.1:732892-916688 GCA_000376725.2 Ladona fulva | reverse complement strand
ATACCTCACATCGCAGCCAACAGCACAAGCAGTTTTTCTGGACTACACGAAAGCATTCGACACAATATGGCACAACGGACTCATCACAAAATTAATCAACGCGGACATCCCACTTCAACTCATCAAAATTATCCAAAACTTTCTACACGAGCGGTCAATACAAATAAAAATAAAAGGAATTCTATGAAACAAACTCAGCATCACAGCCGGCGTTCCACAAGGGGCAATACTCAGCCCAACACTTTTCTACATCAACGACATACCGCAACACAAAAAAACGCAGTTATACGCAGACGACACCACGGTAGCAGCCAGAGGAAGGACTCAATAACAAAAAAAAATCAACGAACACCTACACAAAATGCATACATGGTCGCGAAAATGGAAACTACAACTGAACCCGAAAAAATCCGCCTTCATAAACTTCACAAACAAAACACGATTCTCTCCGAAGACAAAAATAAACAACATCCACATCTCCAGACACGCCACAAATTTCTCGGCATACATATAGACGAGAAATTAAACTTTAAAAAACATACAACATACTCGACTCAAAAATTCCACGAAACGAGAAGACTGCTAACACCACTACTCAACGCAAGAAGTCACTTATCAAAGAAAAACAAAATACAGCTATACAAATCCATGCTACTCCCTCACTTGACATACGGTGGATTTTACATCAAACTCGGTCCACAAAAAAACATTAGAAATTTCGAAATAATCCAAAACAAAACACTACGATACCTGACATCCTCTTCACGACTAGTTAGACAAAAAGAAATAAAAAAATTCCACAACATCGGATACATCAACGAGCAGATCATCATCCAAGCAAGAAGATTCAACACCAACCTAGCAAAAACCAACAACAGACTGCTGAGAAATATGTGGACATACAACACAAATTATCGAAATTCCGAAAACTCCAAAAATTCAAATTACCAAAACAAATAACTTCGCCATAACAGGACTCACACACCAAAATAACTCTCCACACCTCGACAACAATAACATACAACATAAACAATGAAGAACTCTGCACCACCAACACTCAAAAATAAATTTTACACAAAAAATCGACATCTCAGAATATTCCGAAATAGAATACGACAACCCGAAATACACCTATTACGCTAAAGGGTCAACATACTGCGCACATTTCTGTATATATATGCAAAGTTTCAGGTCTGTATCTCAAAAAAAGCCATTTTGGACTTTTGTCCGGCTTTTTCCGATTTCAGCCCACTGTGCGTCGTAAAACATGTAAATATATTCCTATGTTATATGCTTATTATATTACATTCTTATTATATAAATAAACTTTATTATTTTAAATTTTAAAGTCAATTCATTAGGAGATAATAATTGGTTTCTCCGTTCTTTTAGAAGCTGTATGAGATACGAGGATGAGGGAAAGTATGTTAACAAAGAAAGTTGAGGTTTATCCCTGGATGACCCAAAGGTAAACGGAAGTGAATAAGTAGACGTAACTTGAACTCTAACCTAAATCTTCCAATAAAACAGCAAGCGATCGTACTGTTTAATTAAGTGATCCCATTAAGTGATGAATATTAATGCTCCTGGCAGAGTGACACGAAACATAGAAATAAAAGAAGATGCATAGGAAACAAGGAACTTCAAGCAGTTCTTCAATAATATATATATCATATTTTTCTTCCTCTCTTGTCAAATAAACCTAAATACTTTAAATATAAACTGCATTCGATGCAACTTTGTAACCTCTGTCAAAGAAGGCGAAATTGAGAAAGAGTTTCAATCCTGAAAATGCTCCAACGCCGACAAGCGAAAAAGGAAACCTGTTGGGGAAAGATGTAATTTAGGACCTCCAGAACAATGACCAGCGGAAGGGCAAAGAGACGGAAAACCAGACTCGATCGTCATTCCTCTCCGACTAATCACGCTGCGAAGCGCATAACACAAGATTCCCCATTCAATTGATACGAAAAACGAAAAAAATCATCTGCAATCCAAGGATCCAGAAACCCCTCAGACGCTCTCGGAAGAAAATTCGTAGAACGGTACCATCCGCTTCCCCATCCCATCTCCTCGACAATCAGTGAAATTACTCCCGGAATAATTGCGAAATTTTTGGAGCCTCTCTTCTCTCCCCGAGAGGAAAAGAAAATCGCGACGGAAAACGAGAGAGAGTGGAGACGAAAATTCGTCGCAAAGTGAAGAGGAGGAAGGATTGTTAGCGTAAATTCAGCAATCTTCCTCTTCATTTCCATCAAAAAGAAAACTCGGGTGCTCGTATAAAAGCGTCCATTAAATGAGTTCCCGAGAAGGCGAGAAGATGGCATTAAATGAGGGTAGAACAATGGGTAAACAGCGTAGTTTTTCGGTATCCGGCCATGAAGTTAAATGGGAAGCCACAAAAACATTTTCTATTCATACCATGAGTCATTCAACCTAAAGTAAGACGATTACCAATTGCCAGAGCTGTACGTAAGCAGGCGGTATATCATTTGTATTAAATCAGTGACTTCCAAATTTTTCATTTGCAAATTTTAAACACGGAATGATACAGCCTTGGAATGATACAGTGCTTCTGGGATGACTTAGTAACATTCGGATCTATATACAGTGAAACTTTTCTATAACGGAATCGCATTGTGCTACAAAAATTTTTCGTTATGTATAGATTTCCGTAATGTACAGGTTCGAAGAATCATCTTTACGTAGCTGAGGTCTCACTGCATTAAATTCGACCTTCGAAGGCATGGCTTCTCGGAAAGACAACAAAAATGAAAGGTAATTTTACACTAGCTCAGGGCGGAGAAGAGGCCGTTTAGGAGGTATCGAACAAAGGGGACGTCTAGGATAATGGAGGAGTGCTATGCATTAGAAACCCCCAGCCCTGTCCTTTTTAGAAAGCGGACCTTTCCCTTGCCACTAAACGTCCACTACGCAAGTGCCGCAAGCTTTAAAGGGTCCTGAACATAAACACAAGGCTCGGATTGAAGCTGATGACAATAATGCTTTCATGTTGGCGGAGTGAATCGCAAAGATAGGATGTTTAAGTAGCTGTTAAGTAATTGTCAGACAAGACAGAGCGCCGAGTGAGAGTGACTGATCGAACCGCAGGCTAAAAGTGCATCGCCGTGAGGTACAGGATGAGAGAGGAAGCACCCTAAGAATATGCTATTGCACCTTAAAATCGCAAGCTGTCTCTCTGCGGGCGAAGTTACTGGCAATGGAGGGTACTGGCACACACGTCACATTCACCCAATGAGTTAGAGGGTGTCCATCCAACCCTTATATTATGCTTTGCGAAGAGAATGTACAGTGATACCTTGAGTAAGGACGTAATCCGTTCCAAAATCACCGTCGTGAAACAAAACCGTCGTTATCTAAGGCGCGATTTACCACTATCAAACTACATGTACAATATGCAAATAAAACTCAAGAATGTGTTAAATTTAATTTATTAATTTATATTTGCTTCCAAAAACAATACGATTAATAAAATAAATAGCCAGAAAAGGAGTTTTTAATTGTTAATCTTCACCAGAAGGCGTCGTAAACCTAAGCCTGCGCTTTCCCCCGAAAATCACATTCACTCGTCGTTGACCAAGGTATCACCGTATACATTTTTAAAGCTCTCTTAGTAGGGTCAGTACACAGCGTATAATCTGAATACTTGCAAACTTTCATGGTTTGGTTATGAAGTTATACTATATACACTAAAACACAGGCCTACTAAGGTAAACTATCTGCACTCCTGTTCGTCTCATCTCGTAGCATAGCGGGTTGGTGAAATATCGCAATTTAGAGATACGAGCAAGAGAGAATTTCCAGCCGAGAACATAATCGAAAAAGGGAAGTGGAAAATTTAACCGAGGAAGTTCAAAGAGAGATCGAAACTATAAAAAGTCTCAATTCGCGTCTCATGCAGTCCTCAGAAAATTACGAAGGGACACTCCCATTTCTCGCGGCGTTTCAGTTCCATTTGCCTCGATTCGGTCCTATTTCGAGAGAAATATAATGATGCAATCAAGGAAAAGAGAGCGAATTTGGACGGTTCAGAATAAGGGAACGTCCAAGAGATGGGTCGAAACAAAGACGCGAATTAGACGAGAAAGGGTTTTTCCTTGCTCTCGGAAAGCGGCTCACTAAGGAGGAAGAGAAACTAGATGAATGAAATGAGATGCAGCCCTTCACTGTCGAAAGGTCTTGAATACGACACTATTTGGCACAGTTGGTAATACAAGTTGAATTTGTAACGAAAGAAACGACTATTGTCTCTCTAAGGCGAGGTGAAAGTAATCAAGGTAAAACAGATATCAATTCTTCAGCGAGATAAAAGATCTTGTCTCCCCTTCGGCTCCTTTTCATTAGATATTTCACAATAAGATAACAATCTTAAGACTGCGTGTTTTATGATTACAATCTACAAACCGCTGGCTGTTTTTCCGCAAGCCTATCTTTCTCTCAATCAAATTAAACTCGGCTCCATATAGAACGAAAATTGAGGATCAGTGTTATGTTTCAGGAATGTGTCACAATTATCTACAATAACAGTAAACTGTGAGCCTTATCTTTGACTAGATGGCATGAGAAGCATCCAACTCCTCAACTTTCTCAACTACTCAACTCAGTAGGTGATGCCGTACGGCAATGAGAGAGTCGGTGCGATGAAAATAACTAATTTGAGTAACCGCATAACTACACTACCTCCTTCGTTACTTTCAAATTTTCAAAAAATGACACTATTTCATCGTTAATACTCATATACACACGTACATCAGTCGTAAGTGGGTGGTGGTGTAATTACAATATATTAGTTTCTTTGGTGAATTCCGAAATTACCTATCTTTCCTTATGTTTCATTCTCAATCTTATCTATATTTATACTATACATACCATTTAAATTCGGTATTTATGCTACATTTACGTTATTTTTACTTGGAGAGAAGATCATTTATTGCTTTAACCTAACTTTAGTGGTTTTACCAAGAAATGGTATCATCCCCTTTAATTTGTCTGTGGCGTAAGGACTGAAAAACCGATGGAACGCTCGATCCGGGACTCGGACCTAAGGAGGTCGATATCCACAAATTTAACTACTCAGTCACTTTAAGAAGCAGGAGATAGTTCTTATACCTATATAAGAGGATTAGATAGCGGACATTTTCTATTGAATAAGAAGGAATAAATTATCGAGCAAACCTTATGTAAAACTAGAAGAAAGATAAATACTTTAAGTGTTTCAACGCACATAATAGAGTACCGCAAAATAAGTTAAAATATAAGGAAATTGCAATACAAAAGCAATAAATATTTAACGCAATCATACAGATAGACAAGTTAATATATTTCCGTAGTTATTTCGAGGGAATTTCGGCAGAGGCTCAAGGAGGTACCTGTTCATCACTTATAAATCACTTTTGCAAAAGATTTCGTGGGATGATGGGTGCAAAACTCCCACAAAATATTCCATTAAAGAGGTGACATATTTTTATTTATTCATTTATTTAAATTCACGCTGAAATCTGGCCTTCTGGCCAGGTGGGAGCGCTATCATACGGAAACTTTTGCATTTTCTTTTTTTTTCCGAACAAATAATTCGAAATCGTTCATTGAATTTTTAAAAAATGTGGTCAAATTGAAATTTAAAATTTGGCACCTAAAACTAAATAGCAGGAAAAATTATTAAGGCAAGGATCAACAAAATGCATGTAAAAAAATACTACGGGAGCGGGCGGGTATTCAGTCCAACTCGACCTTGTGAGAATTTCATGTCATGCTTATATTTGGGATTTAATTTAAATTTCATAAGCAACTTTTAAATCACAACACTAATTATAGCATAAGAATAAATTAACTGGGCAACACTAAGTTCTAACATATCGTAAAGCAAGCTCCATTCTCAGATTGGTACAAGAAGATGAAGGTTCAAGCGATGAACTTCTGCATATCA
Source organism: Ladona fulva (assembly GCA_000376725.2). NCBI lineage: Eukaryota > Metazoa > Arthropoda > Insecta > Odonata > Libellulidae > Ladona > Ladona fulva. The sequence continues at coordinate 910,741 of KZ308114.1, read as the reverse complement.
GGTTTGATACCCACGTCACTTATCCATGTATGGAATACAGCTAAAACGCATGTGATTTACTCAGCGTCGGTCTTAGAGTAGCTTATGGCTGCAGGCAAAAAACAAATTTGGCTGTAACTACTCGGTCTCTATGTACAGTATTCACACTATACATTATTCCTCATAATGATAAAAACAACTCAGGATTGACTTCCCTTTCTCTTTTATTTTTCTTAAAGTTCATATCCTAAGAACACAGTTCAGAAATAAAACCATCAGAACACAAAACTTGCACATAAAATTAGTCTTTGTTGTTATGAACGAATAATGGAATACACGATGGATACACAACCAGGATTATTATTACACAGAACAGTAATCATAAGGGCATTACTCTTTCATTAAAGAAACCAATGGCTCTCATTTAGATTTCATAAAGAACAACAAACGACGAATAAAATTTCCATCAAGCGCTAATTGAAAAAGAGAGGCTCTCATCAATCATCGTGATAAAGAAACATCGCACTGCGCAACGTAAAAGAACCGAAATGGTCAACATGAAGAAGCCAACAATCGTGTGAGCGCAAACATTCGAGCCGACTAGCATAATGGAGCACTATCTATCCTTTCGACGATTCGCAAGACTGAATTTCAATAATGAATTAAATTAAACGAAAGCGACGAGAAACTTCGCAAATTTCTTTCCCTTATCTCCCCGATAACTCCGGCCACTTTCAAAAATTCCCATCTCTCTTCTGCACAACCAACTCGGAGGGAAAGATGAGAAAAAATGAAAATCGCGAGATGGGAAATATGGAAAAGAATCCGCCGAGAATATTATGCGAAGCTAAGGAGAAGAAGCTTTTTGGTATTTAATTTTCCGAAGTTCTGAAGGAGTAGATTCGTGGCCGGGATGGAAAAGGAAAAGAGCGACTAAACGGAATAATAAGGAAATTTTGCGCAAGAAATAAGCCGTACGTGAAATTGAAAAAGATGTACGAAAAATTCGCGAATAATCTCGAAAGAGCATAACGCTTTACAATACGTTTAAAATGAATGTACAGTGCGAAAAACGATATAAAAGATTAATCGGTATTTTACAGTGAATACATTTGTTGTTATTATTTCTATAACGGAAACAGGAATATCCCAATTACATCCATATTAATAAATATTTACGAAATATTTACGAACACAACCACTATCTTAATAATTAACAAAAGTTGGTAGAATTCTATAACGATTACTAAACCATACTTGACGGTAATATCTCATACAATAAGTATAAACAATTGAATAGCGTATTATAACCATCACAAACACTCATTCCCTAATCGGAAAAATCCGACTAGCCGGGACATGAACCCGGGACCTTCGAATTGGGGCACTAGCTCGCTTATCACAACGCCATCGCGGCTGGTAAACTTGAATAATGTGACAGAATTGCAAGAATACTTCCACTGACGAAATAAAATTTTGCTGACGATTTTTCACTATTTATCGGAATTAAAAAACGGACACGGATTTCAATAAGTATCGCTAAAAATTAAAAAGCATAAGGGAAAGTTAATTCCGACAACGAATGTGATTCCGGAACGAATAACGTTCGATGGTTGAGGAGTCATTGCAGATAATAAACAAGGACACTCAAGGAAAACTTAAGTTTTGGCTGCTGTAAAATCGTTGCCTTACTGAGAAACAGCTCCTTTGTGTTACCCCATGTCATGAGGAAAACGATTCCGTCCGTCTGGAAAGCCGCTAGGTCGAAGGCTGGTTAAATCTTCGACCCCTCAATCACTAACTACTAACAGCATTAAGAAAGGAATGAAACGTACTGAACTGGATGGGGTGAGAGATTTTTCCTTCGTTACCCCCACTGAGTTTTATTGCTATAATCAGAAGGGAGTCCATCTAATAACAAGTTAACTACTAATAAATCAAGAAGAGAATTGGACTATAAATTATAATGAAACAGAATGAAAGTAATAAAATATGAATTCACGCTTCTGAAAAAAATTAATAATACAAAAACTCTCAAATATCTCTCCAAATGCAGGAACACTAACGAAGGGTATATGAGTTTCATAAAATTTGTTACGAATGCCCCATTCTCGACGACCGCGAAGCCAGAAAAAACAGGAGAGTTATCATTAATCAAGCGGAACTGACTGTTCGTTATTGAGACGTATGCCTCAGCAATTAACGTGTCAAAACAAAAGCCCATCTCCACTTTTCATCAACAGCGGTCCTCTGTTATTCATCATTCCGACGACTCACTCTGCCATTAATTATTATCTTCCAAGGCACGCATTTCTGAGCCTTTCAACTTGAAAAACGGTTCGCTGACATCTTAATAGAAAACCAAAATTATAAATAGTCAAAATAATGGGATTAGTGTTTCTCAAGGTTTTAGCGACAATTTAAGATTCTGATATTCTTCCATAAGTATAGCTGTTATTAAACTAAGTCATTCCGATTCTTCTTTCTATGAAATCCATTGCATTATACTTTATTGAGTGAACAGAATAAAATGATTGAAAAGATACCTGATTTTAAAAATCATGGAAAAACTTCCTGTAGTTCAAAATCCCAAGATTCGATTCTCCTAAATATTTGCGTACGCATTACCGTTTGAACGAAATTACGACACCGTCATATACCACGATCGTTGTTTTCTCGTCCTCCAACAGGCTCGAGAGTGTAGTGGCAACGAACTCTCCGCACTTCCTTGTTCCATTATCACATATACGTGCCTATGGCCGAACGCAAACGCACACTCGTCGAATCCGCGGCGCATGCGAAGCGAACGAGACCCTCGGACGAAAATCGCGAGATCCTGAGAACCCGGCAGGCGCAAGCCACTCATCCCTCGAGACAATGGCGAAACGTAGGCATTTACGCTCTCTCAACCGACTCTCGCGCACGAACAACAACCAGAACGTTTTGTCTAGCAAAAATGAAGGAGATGCGAGGGCAGAGAAATAAAAACAAGGAACGAGTGGAAAGCGCGCATGGCAAGGCCACATTTTTTTCAGGCTCCCGAAAAAATCAATAGCGCGAGTTACAACTCATCTGCGAGTGAAAGAGACGCGTTTCTCCGGCGAGATCTCGACTCCTTTCGTTATCATTTTTGTTGTTATTATATTCTTGGGCATCCGTGGAAAGGCCAGCTTCACAAAGGAGAGAAGACGCAATTCTTACCCGGGGAAAACCTTTCCCACACAATTAATCTCGTTTCTGCTCAGAATGGAATTTTTTTCTCCTTTATCCCTGGCGAAGAGCGAGCGACCTCCTTCGCCGTGACCCAGCGCTTCCTAGGAGGATGAAGATGGACGCTGAACTTGGCAATAATAAGTTGGAGATAAGGATAGAAAAGTTATTTTTTCCTCCGCATCCGACGACTTATCTTCCTGAGTAAAGAAGCGAGTCGGCAGGAAGCGGAAGAGATATTATAAAAAGGAATCATTCCTAGGAGAAAAGTTCCACCGTCGCGGTGGTCGGTGAAAGACGGGAGATTTCAAATAAAACTTTCAAAAAACTGTAAATTTTCGTTTTGTCTCTTTAGAGATTCTCTTGAAACCATTCCATTTCAATTCGGCGACTCTAGCGTTATTTTTTGTCTCTTTTCGGTTTGATAGTCTCACACGGACTACATCTTATGCTTGAGAGGGGTTAAAATATCCGGCTTATTTTTAAAGTTTGCTCTCCCTCTACCTCCCGTTCCATTGAGCAAATAAATTACTTTCAAGTGAAATTACATTAATTGATTATTAAATTTATATTAATTAATTTAGAAATTCTCAAAGGAGAATGCTCGCGGTAAATTTATTCAGTTTTTAGCGTCGTGTTTTAAAATTCGCGGGACTTCAAAAATAAATATAAACTGAAATAAAACTACTCCGTGGATTAAAGGTTCCATAACCGTAAAAAAAATTAGCTGGGAGATTATCTTACCTAAGAGCGTAACCAACATGGAGGATGATCGTGCATGTCTATAAGCTATAGAATGGATATTAAATTGCGACCTATGCAGTTCTTTTCTAAAATTCTCCTTCATCCATATGCCATATTTTTACCTACAGTAGACATTGGATGTAAATTAGCTTTTACATATGACTATGTATTCAGCCGATTTTTTCAGTTGGATATGTCAGCCACGCTAATAGTCATTTCAGAAAATGGATATACGGCAAATTCGCAAATACGAGAGATGGAAAACTTTGCCAACTGACGACGAAAAATATCGAGAAAGCTTTCCAAAACAGACACACTTAAGGTGATTCGATTCCAACTTGGATGGAGAAAAGTTCCCGCGACTACACTCAGAAACTACACTTTCGAACAATACGCCCCCAAGCAGAACAAGCATTAATATTTATATTCAGAAACCGCTAATTCTCTTAAGACGAATCAGAGATTCTGCATTTGCCCTTCGAGGCATGGCAATAAGGGGGTTACCAGTAATCGGATTAAGGTCCTCCGGAGCAATCGATCAAGCGTCGGCGCAGCTCAAGTGCACTTGTTAGGAAGGTCAATTTTCAACGATTGCGAGGCTACAGCTGCGACCTCTGAGCAAACAATTCAATCACAACCGACGGATAAAGGTGGAGAACCATAAAAATTAATTAAGGGTTAAAGGAATTTCTAAGGATAGATAGCAATAGCAAAGATATTAATCTTACAACGCAATCAAGAGAAAAGAGAGAAATTTCAATGAGGTAACTATTCAAGGAAAAGGGTTAAGGTGAATATGCGCGATAAGGCACCTAGGAAAATTCCCAAGGAGAAACGGAAATGATAAGTAAATATTATTTTTCTACCGTAAATTAATTAGTTTAGGTGAGTTTTCTCAAGGCACATTATTTGCTGAGGTCGACATAATGTTCCTACCAATTTCTTTCACTTCTTAGTAAGCCTACGACTAAGAATATTTCACCAAACTTAATTTTATTAGCACTAATGCAATAATCCGCTTCCTTTACCTCCCAATAACTTCTCTAAGCCATTTATATTCAACTACTATTTTTCTTTCATATTTCAATCAATTCGAAGCAGAACGAGATTTCATCACCGTTAACGTTTTCCCATTAATTTGTTAGTAAATTGATCCTATAGTTTCGTATTTACGAGATCTATCAATTCATGTGACTTCAATGAGTCGACGGAAGTAATTAAAAACGGATTTTCTACTGAGAAAACTTTCATCGAAGAATAAATACTCGTAAGTAACACTGACTTTACTGCTAGTTGGGCAGACGAATTTTATTTCTGGAATCTGCTACCTCTTGACGGTTAATACTCATTGAGTGATACGTATTAAAGAGTAGAGACACTTATGTGCTCAGTGTTGATATTCAACTTACATCTTGATGCCATACAGTTAGGAAAAAACTTGGCATGTGCAAGCGCAACTATTTGCAAGTTGCGCGATGACACCACTGGAACTAAATCGATTGACAACAGCTTCCAGGAAGGCACGATATATAAAATCAACGATCAAATACAAAACAATAAAATTCGCCTCCATCATCATCAGCATTAAGAAGCGAGGATACATATTTCAGCTCAGGGTGCGCGCGAATCACTAAGGGTGTCAAAGGCCATAAAGGACACCGAGTAAAAAATGAAGCTCGGGGGGCGTAATCGCAAAAAAAACAAATGCGCGAGGCAAAGCGGCGGCGAGAGGAAAAACACGGTGTGCAGGAGATAGGGAAGAAGGATGTAAATTGAATGGGTAAGGAAAGGAGAGGTTCAAGGGAACTGCGTATGGGGTGAGAAAGGGAGGAAGGAGGGATGTGGGGCAATATAACTCCAGACGAGACGCTATATTTCAAACCCCTTGCAAAGCATTTGCTCCCATCTCTGCCCGACAACCGAGCCATCGCGCGCAGAATATCTTTAGGCCCGGTTTACTACCACAGCACTCAACTCTTTCCCTTCCGAAACTCCGCCGCTTCACCTCCCGGTTTTGAGGCTCTAATTCCGCCGAGCGTTGGTGAAGCTTCACGCGGTGCAAAAAGGAGTGAGCTAATGCAGATTAGTATTCCAATCGGGCAGCAAGTCGCCTGCACGCGAGCAACGTTCGACGGGGCTTGGAAGGGTCGATACCGGCGATGAAAGGAGGATATACGCATTCGGATCCCGTTTATTAGTCGGCTGTCTGAAACACGACGTTCATGGCAGCGGAGGAAGAAAAACTGAACGGGTGAAAGCGGTCTAATCCGGCACAGAAATCCGGAAATCTTCGCGGGACTAGACGTCATCCGAGGATTCGAGAGACGATTTGACTGGAGGAGGAAAACTGAGTAATTTACGTTCGCCGGTGCGCGGGATTAGAGGGTTGAGCGTTCTCCGGAAAAATTTCGTTCGATTACGGGCCGACACTTTACGGAATGAGAGTAATTTTCTTACTAGCCTTATATATTTCCGTAATGTAGGTAGGTAGGCTAATGGGAGGAAAGTTGGGAGGTTGCTATTTATCGCTAAAAATTGCCAGTGCAGCAGAATTTTAACACGCTATCTCTCTAACATGCTTTATGAAAATAATACCAGCTAATTACTAATTACAAAATAATTATTATACATTGGCTGAATACTTTGAATTGCATTGAGAGATGTCAAAAGAGATGCAAATAATGAAATATTCAATAGCGATAAAGAGATCGGGTTGTCACTCGATAATCACATTAGCGATTGCGTTAGTTAAACAAATATAAGAGTAGGTACATTTTGACACCAGTCAACGCAAAATCCTATGGTTCTGTTTTCGCAAAAAATGGCTCTGTACCAAGTACGGATAGGAGAAATTGAATTGAATATTAAAGCTACTTTTACCGCTTAATACCTAATCCAATAATATGGAGAACGTAAAAAGGAAATGGAAATCTGTCGATATGCTCAAAAAGAAGCGATTAAAAATATTGTGGCTCTAATTACGATATTCGTAAAACTGCGTAAAATAAAAAATATCCTTTCGGGAAAACAACCGAAAAACCCTCAATTAATAGGGTATTTCATAATATTCTCTCCTGATTTTAATTCAAGGGGCACTGAATACCTAAAAAAAAACTACATTCAAATCTGTTCTCCGTAAGGTTTCCATTCTTTAAACAGTTTCTGCCTCAACGACCACCCACAGAAAAACAGCTAATTCACTCTATTTGCAACAGCATTCCCATTGGGCACAAAAAGCGCAGAAAACGAGGCGCAAGAGCAGATCGAACAGATAGATACTTCAGACAGATTCCGAGCAGCTGCAGACTTGTGGAGCTTCGGCGTACTTTACAACTTTCCGAATTCAGCAATGGGTAACCAGAGCCCGAATTCCCTCTTTCGCTCGCATCGAACATAACTCCTTTGTTCACCGCCTCTCTCCATTCATTTTTGGTGTTTTCCAGAACCACAACAGCTGGGAAAACCGAGCACCAAATCACTTCTTCCTCATCCCCTTTTGCGTTCACCGAAACGCAACCTCATCCATCTATTATTTAATCCACCGACAGACGGGTTTGCTGCAGAGGTGCGCAGAAGTCAAAGGAAGGAATATCCACGATCGAAAAGATTTGGAAATATGGTTTAGACAGTCTGGGAGGTATGGAATTAAAGGAAGGGAAAGGGTGACATTGGTATAGAAATATGAGGATGCGGAAAGGAAGGAGTGCGCTGGAGTAGGAATAATCGAGAAGAGGAAACGGAATAAGATGGAGGAGATACCGAGGCATGATGGAGGCGGAATCTGCATTTGGCACGATATCATATTTCCGAGCGGCTGAACAAACTTGAAGAGAAAATACAATGTGGAAGTAGTTCCAAACAAACGTAACAAGATGATGAGGAATGCGTGGCCATCGATGGGTACGTTTTACCGCTAAGCACTCCATAAAGTAACAAGAAAATTAGGGTAAGATGAGATAAGTGATGTAGGAATCTTCTTTTATAAATTACATTTTGAAACACTTGATAACTTCTCATCTATTCTACTTAATAAACTTAGTTCCAGATTTAAGGAACATGCTGCGCATTCTAAACACAATTTAATCATTAAATCACGCGTTGACTTACGTATCAAAAAATATTGCAACTCAATGCAGTCAGATGTTCCAAAACTGATAAAAGATGCACAGAATCGTTAAAAAATAGATGCATACGGCAGCGCATTCATACAAAAACAAACAAACGATGAACGATGAGCGCGGCCGATTCATTCCTCCACATGGTTTTCATTGCTCTCTGACGTCACCAAATTACTCACCAGCGACTAATTCTACTTAATAAAACACAACACGAACACTAGGCACTCAGTTCTGCTGAGTGACTAATACACTCATAGCTGCTGAAGATACACATTTGGTTTTCGAAATTGTTATTACTGTTTCTTATGCATTTACTACTATCGCTTAATAGTAATATTAATCATTACTGTTCCAATGACACACCTACCACTCTAGAATTCGCGCACACGAAATAGTAGCGAACGTTTATTCGTAAACGACTTTCAGAACCTCGTTTAAGTTTATAAATGAACCGATAAATTCTTCAGCCTAAAACTAAAAAAGTAGAGGAAAGATACATTGGTTTTTAGTAATAATCTCTAAGGCTTCCTGCCATTTTCATACATATTTTCTGTCGAATTAAACTTCACAAAACAAAGAACGTTACGCTTTAGGCTGACTTTAAATTCGCGAAGTATGAAAGCAATGTTTAGAAAGAAAAGATGAAACTAGTAATATCGAGAGGAATGTGAATTAACTCGCAAAATAACGTGAAAATATCATTCCGATTTATGGAAACTGGAAGTTTTGCGGCACGCTATGGGATAATTTACAGCTCACCAGTTTCACCAACACACCTATTGGAGAGCATTGATCTAAAGAAGAATTATGATGAGTTATAGAAATTTAAAGAACAATTTATTCATTACAACTTTAACGTTTAGATCGACTGACAATAATTATATTTCTCTTCGGAGTTATTTAAAGAAAATTGCGGGCATAAAAATTTCAGCGAAGTCTCACTCACTCAGATACATATCGGATGACATTGACGGGACAAAAATATCCATTTCAATAGCAATTACGTAGTGGAATTCTTTATTTATTGCCATAATTCCCTTGTATCGATAGAATAGTGAAATGAATCAAACAAAACCGTCCGATAGGGGAAAAAGGTTACTGCCGAAATCGATGAAACACGACTGACAAACTTGGGAAATGAAAAGCGATTCGACCTATCCCCTCTGCCCCTTCTCTTTTCCTCCCATCAATCCATCATTTCTCATTTTTACACTAGTGTAGGCTCCCTTCGTTTGATTCGTTTCCATTGCACGCCGTCATTGAAACAGTTGCACCATCCAAGACCTGACAAGGGAAACTCGCAACAAAGCAGGTATTTGTCTCCATTTTGAGTATTTATTTAACCAAAATTCACAGCTAATCCTAATGTGCAGATCTTCACGTCGACTACGTTCACATCGTATGATCGAATTTAACATCTCACTCGTCTTTTTCGAGACTTGAAAGCCGATCTTTCAGCATTTTCCTTCTGAGCACGTGTCCAAGGTACTGAAAATCATACAAAAGTCAACCTTCCAAATATTTTTAGTTCCTAAAAGTCTGAAAACATAAGTTTTCAGCAAAAATTATGTTAAAACTTATACAATCGACGGTTTAAAGATATAATGAGGCCTATTTTAGAACTCATACAACACTGTAACCAAGATAGTTATTACTTGTCCATAGTATACCATGAGGAAAATTTCCGTTCCCATCATTTTCCAATTAATCCTTTAGGAAACAAGCAGTTAAAGCATTCGATTGAGAGAATCCATAGAGAACAATTCCATCTAGCAATAGCAGCAGAATACGCGTCAAGGTAACTTTAGATTACAAAACTATAGGTAAATTTAAATGTGAGAGAATTTATTTATTTAGTTTTATCTATTTCTGAAAGCCCCAATAAACATTCTGTCACGGAATAACTTCAGTGAGGTATCCAATAATGTATGTACGAACGCAGACATCCATTCCCTAGCCTGAAAATTGTACTGATCAGGGACTCGAACCCGGGACCTTCTCGTAGGAATGCTACCCATCCCACAAGATCGCTAAATATTTGCAAGTATTTCAAATGTAAATTAAATCAAATGAAAACTCCACGTGAGCATAGTATGAAGTTTCATTAGATTGGAAGGAGTAAAAGATAACTGAGACCCTAAAAACAACCTAATGACTAGATTGTACTTCCTGCGACAGAAATTGATGAAAAAGATGGTTTCTTATACGGAAGGAAGTGTAAGGGAGATGAAGGTGTCAATTAGCTTGAATTCATTTCGTCAACACGGAAACAGTAAGTTTGATTTAGCTGGAAATGTACTCAGAAAAAACAACAAACTGCAAATTACAAAATGTCAGCCAAAAAGCGACTGCAATGAGTTTCCATTTAGAAGCTTTGAAACATCGTCTATAGCCCCGGAAAAGTTGATGCAATGGGGATAATCAAGAATCCAATCTTGACGGAAAATTAGTGGGAAGGCAGAGAAATCGCTCGCAGCTGTCTCCATCCATCTTTCCTAGACATTAGTGAGGGTTGACGAACTCCAAATGTCGACACCAACCTATCAATGAAAAGCAGGATCTTGTCTGATTTAGCTGTACGTCGTAATCAACGAAGGGATTACGGATTATTCCAATAAAGGGAGTCAATTTTCGGCGTTGAAAGATAACTGAGAAAATGACAAATAATGCATAACGCAAATGACATGTTGAAAACTGACTCAAGGTATACAGCTGTAAAAACCCATTATTGGGAACTAATCGGTACACTTTAACAATCGAAATTTTTTTCAATCAAGCAAACCAAGTTAAAACAGAAATATTACAGCTATTACTACATCAGCATAGAGATGATTCACCAAACCATTTACAATCAACGACAAAGCAATACTTGCAACTAAAAATCTTTGCATACGTACTCTTATAACAAATCTGAAACAAAAGACATATAGGATGAAATCGTTGAAAGTCGTAAAAAAGGAGTTTATAGTACACACTTCGCAAATTTTGGTGCGAGTTCCAGATAAATCTGCACTCAAGATGTTCTCAATTTGCTCAAATTTGCTGTATACTACATTACGCGACAAATGTCGTGCAAGAATAATAAATAAAATAAAAGAAGTTATACTAAAACTGTGCCAAGTTTGTGAAAAACTGACGAGCAATCCAGACAAAAGAATAGCTACACAATCGGCGTCGCCGATATAGGAGGACGTACGTCACCGAAGTTTTTTCCTCCTATTATCTAAGTGACACGCGACCACGCAAAACCTATACTCGCGCACGAATTCGTTCGCCTTTGACCGCGTGTCGCGTGCGTGTGTTCCGCGAGGAAACGGCGTGCTCTCGAGCACCCCTCAGCCGTGCGTACGCGTGAGCGAGCACAGCAACGGAAGCGAGGGAAAGGGTGAATTTTAATCGGCTCTCTCGTGACAACGGCACGTTTTGTTTTCCATCCGTCTGCTGAAAAAATACTGCGGTGGATGGAATGGAAGGGGATGGAATATAGGGAAAGGGACTTATTATTTCAAAAGGGGAGCTGGAGGAAAATATCTAGCTATCCTAACAGCCATCGTAGCCATTGGACAAATATGGCGGACATGGGTATAGAGGTGATAGTCGATATCTGGTTCTAATTTGCGTAATTACGAAGTATTACAAAACATTGATAATATATATAAAACATAATACTGTTTTAAGAAGTGATTAATCTTAAATACATCGATCTTATATCACTTGTTGCTCATATTGTTTACCCAGTGGGGGCCTACGTGCGAAATGACCTAAGCTGTCGAAGCACTTTTAACAATACTACTACTGTTTACACAAAATACCGATGCTTTTGGCAGTGCTCTTCTCTCTTCTGGTTTTCAATACCTCAGGATTGGTTGGCGACAGTCTTCCACTTTTCTCTATCCTCCGCCATCCTCTTCAATTCCAAATAGCTTTTACATTCCATGTCTTCCGTTATCTGTTTCATATACTCTAATCTTGGTCTTCCTCTATAATTATTGCCTTCCACCATTCCCTCAATTATGGTCTTCGCCAATCCCTCATGCCGCAGTAGATGTCCAATCCACTTATCCCTCCTTCTTTTCAGGGTGTTCCACAGAGTGGAAGTGTTTTGACAGTGCTAGACATTTTTAACTACATAGAGTAATTTTTATTCCCATTGGAAAGCATCAAGATTAAGCCCTAATTAAGTAATGATAATCATGTTGACATTTTGAATACATAGTTAATCGTTCCACAAGGTAAATGATAATCACATGCATTTGATAGTTATTGTATAAATATTCAACCACTGAGATGAATAATAAATATTTTCTTCATTACCGTAGCTTATAGTATGAAGAATGAGGAATTGAAAGAGCTAAGAGAGAGAAAAGGCGAGCTCCGGATGCACCGATGAGAAAATGGAGAGTTACACTATAAGAGAGAGTCGTGCTATTTGGCCAACTTAAAGCTCGAGAAACTTGAACGACGTTCTATGAGGACATATTCAAGAGTGAATATATGAAAATTTCCACAACATTCCCTGTAATTATACTATGCCTGATAACAAACATCTCTGGCCACTCGAAAAATGGTCATAAACATTAATAGGAGAGTATTTAGAATTAAATTTAACATTCTACACCTACGACTGATATGCTAAAATATAGCTTCACCTACTAAAACTTGATTACCGCTAAACTTTATTGGGGTAAAAGAGGAAAAAATCAGCTGTATGGTATTCAGTAATAATCTGCATAATCAATATTAGCTTCAAGAATTAGGGAGAGGTGAATGACTTAGCACGGAAAATCCGTGCGGTTGAATCTCAAAGGAATAACAGGTGTGAAAAATAGCGACATGACTGGGAATCGAACTCAGGTCTCCCACATGTCGGGCAGTTATTCTAACCACTGAACTTCAGTGGCTTTTACACGGCATAGTAGATGGCGGTATGAAGCATATCTTCCACACTGTTATGGGAAATGAGAGACCTGGGTTCGAGTTCCAGATGTCACTATTTTTCACACTTTTTATTAATGTTAGCTTTGTTACATTCTTGGATATAATTGTACGGATAGGTCCATACCCTGGAAAAGATGTATTTTCGTACTGATTATTTCCCAAAATTAGCTGAAAAAATTCACAAGCAGCTAGAAATGAATAAGGAGTTACTAATATGTCGAGCGGAGTGGAAATTGTCTTTTGACATTATAATATTAAACGGATTACAATCCGTACTGCTTATTTCCATTCTAACTGAAACGTAATCTATAACGAACATTACATACACTTAAAGCTACACAGTAAAGAGGATGGATTCCATAGATCCAAAACCATTGATCATTGGTCTACTCTTGGAGTCACTTTATTCGCAGACTATACAAATTATATCAAATTAAAACTCGGGATAACATCGGCAACTTCTAGCATCGTACCATCATACGCACTACAAAAACTCATATACGACTTACGCTCGGTTATATGCTATTTTATATGCCATCTAATCTTTTAAAAAATTTTCTTCGAAGAAAAAGCTATTGTAAAAAAAAGCACACATCCGATTTAGCCTCTGAAGCAGACATCGAAAGATGTGACGAAAGAATTTGCGGAAGGAGCAAGAGAAAGGTAGACGATACGGGGAGATAAGGGAGTGGAAATAGAGAGAGATAAACACAAGGAAGGGGAAGGATATCGGGAATGTGCCGAGCGGTACAACGACGGGTGTATCGATTGGGGAGACGAATGGAGTTGAAGGGACGGCAAAATAGACCAGTATCGACAAAGGAAGGGAGACAAAAACAATGATTGAAAGACTGACACGATGCTTTCGATAAAGAGAGAATTAAGGGGAAGAAAAGAGTCCTGGTATGGATTGTGATCGGTGGAATTGATGGGATTCGTTGGAATTGCCGCTGACAATAGAGTGTTGTGGAGTGAGAGCATCCGACAAGAATTACCTCTTCCTGAGGATAGTCGGCAATGTGCAGGGCTGTTGTGCAGCAAACAATAACTTCGAGAATTTCTCGATAGATGGCGCAGAAGACGAATTTGTACGGAGTAATCAATCAAGCAAGTGCACTTTTTTCGATTATTCTTAATTAACATCTTGAGAAGGATGGGGACTATAGGGAAAAAGTAGTTCAAACAATTTCTTATCTTTTTCTGTAACAACTCTGGAAGTCATTGAGAGAAATGGCAGAAGTTTTTGCTGTAATTTTCCACCTTTAATTCATTAGAGGAGATTGAAATATTGAGATGCCCCACCAAAATTAATATAAATCAGCATACCACCAAATAGTCATATGATTCATCATAGAATGAGAGTTGAAGCTATTGAACTCCTAATAAAAAGAAGAATGGCATATAAAATCTTATTCATAATTAACAATCTCCAGGTATTGTGTTAGACGTAGTTCATTAGCATCAGCACCAAAACTGTATATTATGAAAATTACAATAAAAGGATGAAACAATTTGGGGCACAAGTACACAAAGGAATGCCGAAGAAATTAATATCAAAGAAAGATGACAAAATTCCGACTAAATATTAATAAATCTGACAATAACCTGTAATTATACTTAAAAAAGCTATGGCATTACCGGAAATCGCCAACTGATGCGATACATAATATGTCGCAGAAAACAAAGTGACGGATGCATGAGAACTGAAATCGCACTTGGAATCATACAGCTATATTTCAAGGGATAACTAAAGAAAAATTCGTTAATGATCCTCTATCTATATCACATCAATCTCCGAATGCATGCGGAACGTGCTTGTAGCTAGGGACCAATTTGTTTAAAGTTCTTCGACAGCTAAGATCATTTCGCACGTGAACCCTCGACTGGAATCGAACCCGGAACCGCTTTCATAGAGGCCGAACGCGTTGCCCACATGACTATCCGGAGGCCCAACCTTCTTGTAATTTTTACGCCACGAAATTGAATAAAATCTCTGTCTTGAATAAAGTCTCTGAAGAATATGCGTAGAAGATATAAGAAATCATGACCAGAAATATCAGTTCAATCGAAGCTAGCAAAATTCAATTGATGAAATTGAAAGCGAGTCCTCCTTTTTTTTAATCTTCGTACAGGAGTATCAAGTCTAACTTCGCCGAGAAGAGAAAAATAAATGATATCTGACTTAAAAGAAATTAAACCTTCTACATTAGTAATCATGCTGATAAAATTTAAATACGAGTCGCATTGTAACCAATTCATGTCCCTTTCTTTTTCATATAGTTTTCAAAATATTGAAAGTAAATTAGAAGGAAACTTCTAAATGAATTTTATTTGATAATTTATTTTCGTTCCTAGACCGTATTAAAATTAACCTATGTTTTCATATTGTTTACGAATAAAAATTTTTTGAAATAATAATCCTCTCTTCCAACTTGTAGCTCTAGCATTACCGCGGTGTCTTTAATATTTCTACATGATTTGACTTCTAAAAGTAAAAGTAAAAGTAGACTTCTAAAGCTTCTAAAAGTATCAATTTTTCACTTTTCCAACGTCAGCATAAATGAAATTCGTACGAAAAATTTCTTAAGCAGGATGTACGGAATTTTTTTCTTTCATTTGGGACATTCTTTTAGGTAAAATGAATTCTTTTTTAGATTTTTCTGTTTAGCTGTTTTAATCTGAAGGATCCTCGACGCTGGGAAAGAAGGACCCTCACATTAAAGTCATTTTCCATTATTTTTTATTTGATTCAGTTTATTTATTTTATTATAATTGGATCCCAAGATGTTTATTATGTAGTAGCGGAGAAAGTAGATTTCAACAGGAACAGAATATGGTAAAACTTTTAAATTCTTACATTATGTCTCTAATTCTGATCTTTAGTCGTAATACTCCTTATGTTTCATGAATATTGCTGATATAATTAGTTAGTAATTTGTTGTTTCAATTTAAGTTATTTCTCTTTTCTTACGAACAGGTGAATAGTTCACAGTGGTAAACTTTGCAAGAGATTCATTACTGATAATTTTTCTAATTTCGCTGACAATGACCTATGTTGGAAGTCATAATCTACTTTACTTTATTCCCAATGTTTCTTTCTCTTAGTAAAGAATACCCGGTGTATGCTATATGTCATTCAATGTTATGTATTGTGTTCGCACGTTAATCAAGTCATAATCCATAGAAGAATGATCTAATTATAGATATTAGCTAATTACCTATTTATAGATATTTTATAAATATCTATTTTACTATAATAACGCTAAATTTATAGCATTTGCAATTAAATCACTTCCGCAGGATTAAAAAAGTCAGTAATCATCTCATTTATGAATTTTTATTTCGTTTGTCAAGGATTGCGGCGTTCCAATTTGGTGATCTATTTTACGATTCTTCCTGGAATGAAAAAAAAACATTCTGTGCCGTCGGAGAATACATTCGCGAGACAAGGAATGGAAATTGTTACTGTTTTATGATGTAGAGAGATGATTTCAGCTCATTAGCGCATTTCGTTTTATGATGTAGAGGGATGATTTCAGCGACGGATTCCAGTTGCAGATTCAACGGATAGTTCCAGAAAGCAGGTGTTCTGGCTACCTTAATAAACTCTGGGTATGAAGAAGGAAACTTTTACAGCGAATAATGTCGGACGGTCTGCCTCAAACTAACGGCGCCCTACAGCCTCATTAGCGCATTTCGTTCCAGTCCTTTGGTTAATTTTCGATGTCAACGAGTTTATCTCGTATGCTACTTCTATGACAGTTTCATTTTACCAATAAAATATGTCGGCGTTAGATAGAAGATACAAGTTATCGGCGAAAAGGAAATCATGAAAATAAAAGAATTATGGCAGAATGAACACAACAAATATTGAAAATACGCGGATTTACTTTTTGAACATTTTGTGGTTGAAAGCTACAGCTACATCTTTATTAAAAGGCTATTATTAGGATAATAGGATACAAAATATGTTTTTACAAGTTAAGAATGTTCCTATCTGAATCGAAATATTCCCTCTAAATTAACACAGAAGAAATGGGAAGAAAGGAATGCAGCAGAAGAAAAAAGGGAAACCCGACTCTATTTCTCTCTTGAGAGGAAAAAGGATCCTCAAACATTTGCGAGGAGATATCTTTTTTTGTAGCTCACTGAAAACTTCCCTGCGAGCGAAACGTAAGGATTAATTTTTAAGATCTTCAACGACGACTGGAAGGTCGCTTTTATCAAGTAGAGTCGGAGGGAAAAAACACACCAACTCACCTTCGCGGAGAACAAAAAGCTATTTTTTCCGAATGCGGGACACGTCGGCATTTTATCCCTCCGAAACATATCATTCCATCTTTAAACGGAGCAAAAAGATAATAGGACAAAGTCTGGAGCGCTTCCAAGTATTAACTTCCAGAGGGACTTGAAGATTCAACTCTCTTTCTTGACGACTCTTAGAGTATTTCTTTATTTCTTTCTCGGAGGAAACGGTAAGATAATGTCTGCCTACGACTTGGGATTAAACGCGATGAGACACCTCGGAAAAGCGCTTATTACATTCCGCCTTCTGAAAGGTATGAAAACTTTTCCGATGACGATTAAAAGAGAGAGCGCTGACGACGATCCTTTCCAGATACCATAACTTTTCTTATTAATCTCACGACAACGTGATTCAAGTGATTCATCAAATTTTTAATTTCATCTCTATTTCCTCCATACATTCCGTATATAACCAAGCACTATTCGATATCATTACCTCAATGAAATGTCGACCCTCTTATTTGTGACCAGAAATCCTGAATTTTTACGTACTTCCAATAAAAGTCGACCCGATTTTTGTATCCCTTAACGTATGGTCAGGCAAATATAGCACAATATTCCATGTACAACATGACCTTAACTTTCTGATGACCTAAGTGTTGACACATTTTTCTGTTAACAAAACCAGAAAAGGAAAGTTTTAGCTACACAGACCTGGAACCAACCGCCACAAGATGATTTCACTATCGGAGGTTTCCCTTTTGCAACAGCATGTCTACTTTTTTCCAAATGAACGTATTTCCCCTAGCACTTTTTCCTTTCTCTCACTTCCCATATTGTTTAAACTATTTAAATTTCGGCAACATAAATTAATTTTGCCTCTGAAAAGGTAGTATCTACGTAAAAGTTGACAGTTAACTTTTGTTTTTAATATGGACTGAAAAACTCTGTTATTAATTGGGTGTATTCAGGATACTACGGTGTGAGGATTTAATACTACCTATGAAATTGAAAGAAAACCGTCCTTCTCCTTTCGGATACTATCATTTATTTATCATTACGCTTAATTATGCTTAGCCCAATCTATCAATGATGTTTAGGTAGATGAAACTTAATAAAGATCAGATATTAAAGAATTTTTCGGAAAGCATATAATATTCTGGAAAATTTACAGGGATAACCGAAGCCCGCTGAACCCTGAGTAATGTATTATTGAGGAATTCCAGCAAAAAAGTTTCAGTACCACTGTTTTCAACGGACAAGCTGCATTAACTCGTTCCAATAGAGAAGAGGCTAGTAATTAAACTATCGGTATCTTTTTTTTAATTCGTTACAGATTTTGCGAGCTTCTATAGTGCATTCTAGTTTTTCTGGTCAGCATCGAAGATGAAAACTGCAATTAAATCTTCGATTTTACACAATGATTTGTAACTTTATTCATCCGATCGAGTAATTCCACACTAAGTCTGTTTAACTGAAAGGAACAACAACAGCAACAAAAACTTCTAAGGCTGTTTACGCTGAAAGGTGAATATAAGTAGGATTTGATTCCTTCGTAAGCCGTCATTACTAAATACAACAACTGGAACACGCTATAGTGCCAAGTTAAACAAATACACGTTTATTTTACGAACTGGCGAATGATAAGACTCTATAGAAGATTATTTTTATCACAATTCCATGTGAATGACTCTCGTTTCACTTTTTACATTTCTAACGGTCTTCAATAAATGTCGTTTATCTGATATCTGATTTATAACGAAAATTTCCGTCCAGATATTAATTTAAATTTCGCGCAAAAATTCAATTACGAATCTCCTATCACTTAAATCAGTTTGAAAATTATCCTAAGACTGTAAAAGAATAAAGTCTTCGAAACCCCTCAAGTGTAATCGTATACTCCAGTTGAGAATCATTCATGGAGAGAAACACGCTCATTAGACTATTTTCCAAGACGTCAACAGTGAATCCACGGAAAAAAACTGCCCAGCTTCCGCAGGAAACTCGACAACCTCCATTAATCAACTTCCGGTGGGCGTACCCCTAACTTCGCCCTCTCCTATAAAAGACCCACCAATATCTTCCGCAATGCTCGCACCCTTTCCGCCTTTCTCCGAGAGGCGATTTTAGACAATGGGAAGAAGGCACAAACACCAATTACACGACTCACCGTTTCCGTCCGAGAAGAAGGCTGCACAGGTACAGCTGCTGCAGCTGCTCCGCACTCAGCTCCCCCGACATCGCACGCGCAAATTTTCTCTAAGAGAGGGAAAATACCTCCCTCGAGAAGCAAAGGACCCGAGGCCTTCCAAAAACAACCACAAGAAACACACAAGCACGTCTGGGAAAATATTTCCCCGTGAAATGCGAGTCACGGGGCTATCTTCGACGACGGTCTCCAGAAACCAACAAAGGGCGATATATACACAAGAAAACACACGTCACTGCGAACAATGCACAGGTTTCGCGCTCACGTCCACTGGGATGGGCTCGAATCACAGCCCCGGATAGGTTGTAACACGCGGGTAACCGGATCTGTCCTCCTCCTCCTCCTCCTCATCGGCCTCTTGCACTTCCGCCATCACCTCGACCCCAGTGGGGCGACGGACGTCTTCGGAAGCGGCAGGTTGCGCCGTCCGTCCGCGACGGTGCCTCCGCCCCCGCCGCCAACTCCCGACCTCTCCGAATTCGATAAGACCACACCCCTTTTGAAGAGTCGAGCGGTACTTGACTCCTACGCCGCTCCTTCACGTCCGCGGAACAATCGAATTCCTAATGATTCCATCGAGTTGTGGAAAAAGAGCGAACCACCCGAAACAGTACGCCTCGTACTGGAAGGAGGACACTGAGGACACCGTTGGAGATATTAACGCCCGTTCACTTGCGGGTATTTGCGAGGGAATTCGCGCACTTTTTGTCTCGGCCCTCCGCGACCTATCGCGTTGAGCCGCGCAGAGAGAGTGGCGTACGCACGTCTTTCCTCCAGTGGGCCATTTGCCACTTCTGAGACCGTCTCTCAACTCGCGGGAAAAAGCACTCGGAAAGCGGGGAAGGGAAGTGTTGGGGAGCGTGTTTTTTCCGAACGCTAGCGGAGTGGTGGCACTGAAAGCGGAGAGAGATAAATATGGAAGGGGTTTCGGGTAGGGGTGGGGATGGAAGCGCGGGGTTGGCCGCAGGCAGCGAGTCTCGCCAGACGGCAGTGGGAGGAACGCGAGATGCACGCGGATCCTGGAATCGAGATGAAATGAGAGGGGAGGAAAAAATCGAGTGTAACTTGTCACGCCTCTCTCTCTTTCCGAGTAGTAGTTTTTCTTCTATCCCCTCACAGTATCCGCTTTCTTTCTTTTTAATCTCCTCTGCTACGAGTCCTGCGAGGATAGAAACGGAATACGACTCGGGGCGAGCAAAACGTCTCCGAAAGCGTCATCCTCGTGGCCCTTTCACGACACAGACGGCGGATGACGTCTCACTCGCAAAGGTGAATCGGTGTGGAAACTCCTCGAGTTCCAGCGCTTCTTGCTCTCAGACCCTATGTATCCCTTTCAATGCTTTATTTTCCTTCCCGCCGACGAGGATTCTTTACCCCAAGTGCTGAGTTGGTTGCCCGCGAGGCGTAGACGATGAGGGGGCAAAAGTTTTCGACGGAAGATTCTTCTGCTTCTTGTGGCTTCCTTAGCGATTCTTCCGAAGGTCGCGCGAATGGAACACCTGTTTTGTTTTTTTTCCTCGTTCCCGGGTCAATCCTCTTATGTCCTCTCCGCTGTTCTTCCCCCCTTTCTTCAAAGATACGCTGTGCAGTTACCGACTGAAGGAGATGAGGAATTATTTTTAGCTTGTAACAACGAAGATGTAACTTATATCCGGCGGATCATAGGTGTTCATTGCTTGATGGCTTTACGAATGTATTTCTCCAAAAAAAGAATTAGGTATTTTACGAGTTATATCGTAAGCATCAAATTATGCAACGGAATTGATGTATAGAAATAAATATGTTTACTTGGACACCATGAATTTACTCTCAACAAATGGCAATGTTTTAATGTCCTTGATAAAAATTATTTGATTGATGAAGAGAATATCATGTTGCTTCTCAGACATATTATTATATTAAAATACTATATATTAATACGAATATAATATACTGTAAGTTTTGATTTCTGGCAGAGTGCGAGCTTTCAATAGATGACGGCAGTGTAACCGTGCTTTAGTACATATCGGCCTGACGATCTAATCCGAATCTAAACCGGGTATAAATGGAGCAATAAAAAAATATTATTATTTACTGGATCCTTTTTTAGACAATACGAACTTCGAACCAGACACCGAGCGCTTATATCAATTCAGCCACGAATCATTACAACAAAATACATAATCTTTACACCATCTCCTTTTTTAAATATTATTTTGAGCCGTTCAATTAAGTAAATATGTATTCATAATCAATAATTATTATAAAGCATAAAATTATAAACCGAATGGCGCAAAGCTATAATTTGACTAAAAGAAAAGGCACTTCCTTAGTCTCCTTTTTAGGAGAGGAGCAGTTAAGTAATCAAATGTCTAGGCTCTAATTGGTAAAAGATAATCTTCCATAGGGGGAAGGGTTCTTCTTTGGAGGTATTTCTTCTTTATATTGATCACCTTACATTTCAATGGAATTGCGATGTTTAACAAAGATGTGATATAACCTACATTTGCAAGTTGTCTATTTTCCTTTGATCAATCAATTGCGCTTTGTAAATCCTTTTCTGAAAGAGAGTTATATTGTTTTCTTTAATCTTTATATTGAATGATAGTATGTATCACATACATAACCCTTACCAAATATGCATTTCTAGTTCTTATTAATCCAAAATTAATAATTAGTTTAGGCTGGTTGAGAAATACACCGAATGTTATATTGAGACATTTATAGGATATCTATGAAACGTTAAGGCAAAGAATATGATAGATAATAATTTAAAACCTCAATTATGGCATAAAGATTTTCTAGACTACTTTTCCAATCCAAGAGGTTTAATGATGTAGTCATTGCGAAGATGGGATAGGGATAACTACGACTCCTATATTACTCCTATAATAAAAATTACGGCATATATTGTGAATGAAGATCGTTAAAATAATCTTCTTTATTGTCTAAATGCCGAGCATTGACACCACACCACCCCTGGGGTCGCCTCATTTCAACTCTTCTGACATTTGGCGGAAGAGTAAAAAGAAAGCGGTGGGCGGCCGAGAGCAAGCGACTCTCAGTACAACAAATACGAGCAAAATCCTTCGCTTCTCTGACCCGACTTCTCGAGATACTTGTTCTATCGTTCGCAGGGAAATGAGGATATCGCGGAGAAAGGAAATGGATTTTTTCTCTGACACGCCCACGCGAGAGGAAGAACGAAAAAACGAGAAGCAGAAGAGAAAAATAAAAGGTACACTCCGAACAGAAAGAGACTTTCCTAGGAGGATTGGGCAGGATTCGCAAAAGAGAGCACTAAATATTATTTTCGGTTTCTTATTTTGTCATGGATTTGAGAAAGAAACCGATACTCATCCCACACTTCTATCTCCTATTGATTTTTGCGTGAGAAATATATGGCCGAAAGTAGGGTCTTGCGCGGTGGCTAGAAGTGATGAAAGACTGCAGAGATGATTCCTAGGATTTCCAAAGAAAAGCTGATGTAAAAGAAAGCCATAAACAAATAAGAGATGTTCTGTCGCGAAGGAGTCTCTATCCTTGATAGGAGCCTTGATGTTCGCGTTCTTTACCTCCGTGCACGCTATTCTTTCAGAGGATATAGGACAAGAAAATAAGAAGACTGAGATGGGGGTAAGAGCATTTACAAATCCCTGCTGCCACATTCTCGGAACAAACATTCACATAACAAATGTTAGAATGAAGATTTTACCCGATTTAGCATAGCTAAAATTCTGGAATGAGGCACTTGAGGTAAAATCAGGAGTAGCAAATAGTAATAACAGGGAAATGAATGAATGAGGACTGAAATCAAGCCTGGCTTCTATGATAAGGGTGTTATATGGTGGTTTGGATATGAGAAAATGACGAAAATAAAGAAAATGACAGATGGTATATGACAAGAATACGTGCGGTATAGTGGGTAAACGAAATTTAAGAAAAGCTGGTCGAATCAAGTGAATGAGATGCTGAAGAGTTCCACGTATCTTCAATATTAAAAGGAAATGTATGGAAAGACGGAGAGATGTCTCTGAAGCGAATGACGCAAGCAAATATAGAAAAAAGTGGAGGGGTACTGAGAATACCATTCCTCGAGAGGAAACTACGTGACTTATGAAAGTATACATGAAGATTTACCATGATTAGAATCTGTCATCTGCATTGCATACCTTCTGCTGTACGATATATCAGAGCTTAAACCTGTTCATTTACGAGTACAGTTATGCAGCAGTGAGAGTCCGAAAACCTTTTGTAATCAATTGCATACCACTTCATTGTTCCAGGGAATCTGTGAACGTTTCCAGATACGTGATTTTCCTTCGAGAGGGAATTTTTGATAAGATACTTAACGTCATTGACCTCTTAATTTTTTTTACAAGTTCGTGATAATTCTATGAAACTGCGCATAGTAATGCAACATAATGTTTCAAGGTATAGATATCAATAAATGAGCATGGGTAACATAATTAATGATTTCGAAATAAAGAAGAAAAGAATTTCTTAGAATCTAAAAAGGCTAATCATTTACATGAAAAAAAGCTTAAAGAAAATAAAAACCAAAGCAGGGACTTAGGTAGCTCGACCCGAGTAACCCATCGGAAATTGGGGTCCCGGGTTCGAGTACCTGTTACGGCGGACATTTTCTCTCTCATTTCGTTATCTAAAATCAAGCATACGAACCATCCGTTTTTCCTGGCTAATCAGTTAATTTAAGACCATATTTCGCCCCCAAAAATAAATGCATACAATAGTGCTTGAAACCCTTGGAAAGGCTGATCTAACTTGTCACCGTATTACATTTAAAATAAGGGTAATAATTTTAATAAATAAGTACTACACCATTTAGTGCCATTCTAAACCAAATCCTGACGAATACCAATTAATTACAATAGATCTGGATGGTTAAGCGCTAAGATATCAAAGGCTTTCATCAATTTGCATTTACGGTACTGACATGTACCAGTATACATACGTATATACGCTGGAAAAACAACCAAGCTCCGAATGCAGTTCCAAATCCCTCTGTAAAGTACCGCAATCTGTTTCCTGTTTATGAGATAAGAGTTCTCTTTGAGCTTTAAAACAAGGGACAGCTCGACGCAGTCCGCGTCCCATATTCGAAGGGCGTTATCTTCAAATATACATTCAAAAGAGTAGTCCGATGGGAAATGCCCTTCTGACAGCATAAGGGCGCATAGATACTCGTCGAGGATGAGACCCGTAAGAAGCATAAAGACGAGCCGAGGGGCTTATTTTTTACGACTCACAGAAATAGATTTTTTACGAGGGTCGAGAAGCGTGGATGCAGGATGCTGGAGATGAGGGAGCAGCGCAGAGGACAAACAATGGGACATCCGAGAAATACGGGGAAAGGAAAGAAAAGAACTCGTTTTTTATTAATTGCAGGAAGACAGAGGAATTAATTAGTTTTTTGTCAGGAGAGAATTATTGGATTCTGAATACCCCGAAGAGGAAGGCGGGGGAGAACAAAACATTTGTTCTCTCCATTTTTTGGGCCGGATCACTTTCGATTTCGAGATGCGTTAGAGAAGAGTCATAAAAAAGCACGAGAAGCTGAGACCGCCCACTAAAAATCGGCCACGATACATAAGCCGCCCACGATAAATAAATTAGCATGGGGAATACATTTCCGTTTTAATCCATACATAAACACAGCAAAGGCATACACTCCCACTTCATTGAAAAACACTACCTGTTTTAGCCAAATAGGCCACTATCAAGGAACAGGAGAATATTGGAGATTTGAGACTTCTATGACTGACTACATATATAATAAAATATGAATCTTTTAGGTTTTTACCTATAAAATACCAGTAACTATCCCT
The DNA here is from genome assembly GCA_000376725.2 of Ladona fulva. Lineage (NCBI taxonomy): Eukaryota > Metazoa > Arthropoda > Insecta > Odonata > Libellulidae > Ladona > Ladona fulva. Next base: position 885,470 of record KZ308114.1, on the reverse strand, counting down.
TAAGTTTATACAGAAATACTAAAATGACCAAATGTAGAATTAGAGCAAATTAACTGGGGATTTGAACAACAGTAACGATTTCTTTAAACAGAAATGAAGTTTTTTCTTTCAACTAAGTCTAGTGAATTTGTACTATTTCCGGTAAAAATTCCATAAATAAAAACTGATGGAGAGAATCAAACCGAATTAATTCTTCAGAAGAAAGATGAGGTATGAATAACAGCAAATAAAGATTTTTTGACATAACTGTACATTTAATTTTACCACCAATCCTTTGGTATATAACATACTCGTTCCCTATAGATATAATTTTCTCACGATATATTTCATTTCATCTAGGAGAGAAAAGGCAAACATTTGAAAAGTACCAACAGTTCTTTCACTAAAATGGAAAACATCAGAATTTAAGAAGTGTGAGAAATCTTTATCGATATTCTAATAAAATGTAAATGCAGCTACTTTCCCGCTGGACCCACACAATATGGAATGTCACTCGTAACATGGTCACTCATAGACTCTACATGAAATATCTAAATATATTTACGTATTGTAGCGACTGTTTGGGCCGTGAATTTTCGGATGACTCTACTTGTATAAAGAATAGTCGAGAAAACAACTTATGCAAAAGATATTTCTCCATACTATTGATTGAAGATGGAATACGGTTTCAACGCGTAGCGTCATCATCGGGTAAGAAAATTCCAAATAAGATTGTCTTTAAGCTGTTTGCAAACGATATATAATACCGGTTTTCCGCATCATTCTTTTCCTTTTAGCTATCTTTTATCATAATCAGCACATATCGTAACAGAAACACTTTCCTAAACCATTATATTTACCTCTATTTTACACTTTACATCGTACATGCCCTCCTCAATGATCTAATTGGCCTTCATTTCTGTTATCATTGGAATATGTTTCCCTCCAAATCCCTGGAATCCCTCCACGTCTGACCTTTTCCGTCCACTTGTTCCCGCATTTTTCTCTCGTTCCGCATCTCGCGCCTCTGATTCTGAATACCCAAAGAGTCCGCGACTCCGCTTCGTACAATACACAGCACGAAGTATGTATGTCACTCAGTTCATAACCTGTCCCGTACCACAAGTGCACGTAAACGGAAACCTTTCTACTATTCCATTCGCGAGGACGGAAATCCGCTCCATTTTCACAACGCGTTAAAAAACACCGAGTTATGGTCTCGGCTCGAAATTTTCTGCCTAAGGTATTCACGGAAGAGGAGGAAAAAACACTTGGACGAGAAAATAGGAAAAGCTCGCAGCATTCACCTTTCCACTGGAAGCCGTCGATGCTGACGCTTTTTTATCCCAAATTCCATTCGCCGTAACGCCTCCCATATATCTCACCCGATGGCTCCAGCCTCCCTCTTTCTCTTCGCTAACAGAAGTCAGCTGAGGCGGTAGCCGAGCTTGGAGGACGGGGCGGAAAACTGAAGGCCCTAGAAATTAATTCCCTCGCAAATTAAACCGCCGCTCAACCGAGTGAAATCCTTCTCATTGATCACCAATCAATACGCGTGCCCTTGAGGGGATCGCTTTGCTTTCTCCACGTCTGCGAGCCGCAAGATCCGAAGCGCCACCGTCAAGGAAAGTGGATATGTGTTCGACGCGAAACCAATCCATCACTCTGAGATTCGATATTCCGAATGCTGGCGCTGCGTGGGCGGTAGAGGATGGATTGTAAGGAGAGAAGAGTGACGATCTCCAAGAACGGGCCGAAACATGCACGCGACGAGATGGCTAAGGGAAGCGAATTTGAATAAACACGGATAAGAAATGGGATGCGGAAATGTAAAAAGGATTGAGGATGAGTGACTTCCGAAAAAGAAAACAAGAGCACAACGAGCATGAGAATAAACGCGGAAAGTCAAGGAGAAGCTGAGCGGAAAAGAGAAGAAAGAAGAATTATCAAGAATAATTCATTAAATGACAATAACAATACTTGAATAAAAAGTGATAATTATCACACGATAAATATAATTTTACAAAAGAAAAACATAATAAAACAAATAATTATTCCTTATGTACGTGAAGTATGTATAAGAAAGATATGCTATGCGACCATGCATATAAACGCCATACGTAAATCTGTGAAACTATGTTTTACGTTGGCAAGGAAGGATGGGAGGAATATTGTAAAAAATAGGCAACAAGCGTGCTTGTCAATTAAAAAGGAATAGCGTGATTAACATGCATATATTTTTACTGTCATCTGAGTATTACTGTCATCAGAAAAGTATACATTAAAATTATAATAAAACTAATAATCATAAAAGATTTAGAAAAAATTTAGTAAATAAAGAGAAAGAGAAAGCGAAAAAATAGAATTGGATAAATAATCGTTAGGAAAGGAAGCAAATGAAACAGGAAAGATCCGGGTTTAATTAATTCACGTTCAAGTCGGCCTCAGTATCTTACGTTCATCATCTTTTACAACATATGTCAAGCAAACTTCATTTTGGCAAAATTTGGACAATTTTCATACTACGCTTTTCACAGATTTCTGCGCAACATGAAGCATTGATTGCATGCTGAACGAGGATCACGATATCTAGTTACGATTTTAACTCGTATGTGTACCGAGTTGGTAACTGTCATCCAAAATCTATTCTCCATCGGTGAGATTTAGTTTAAAAAAGGCTAATTAAGCATTCGAAGGACGCCATTACATATAAAAGGGGCAAATTACATTTAAGAGAAAGAAGTCAAATAATGCAGCGGAAATGACGCCGTAGACATGAATTTATCTGGATATAAAATTATACCGAAGAGATGAATAGTATACTGAGCAGTGATACAATGGATTTCGTAAGATTCAATTGGGGTAAGAGACAGCAACAGAGTTATCCGAACAACGAATCACGGAGCTCACGATTTGCGCCGCTACAATTTGCGCTAACGCATCGCACTGCACTGGTCCACGATCGAAGCTACCAATCGACCCCATCCAAGTTATATCGGAAATGTAATTAGGAGGAGACCTCAATTCGGATGATTCCACAGGACGTGATTGACCACACGTGTCAATTGCTGTTAACTTGGTGTAATTAACTCATTTGGTTAAGAGGACGCCATGTACAGTAATAATTGCATAACAATTAAGCTAAATGGTAACCGAGGGATTCATTATTTCCTATCAATAGAAATGGCCATTGCATGAAAGAATAACAATAAATCATTTTTCCTATCATCATCCAGGCGATTAAATTTTTCGAGTGACATAACGAGTGTTACACGTTATGAATTAATATAGCATGAGTATTTTCATATATCAATATAGCATGAGTACTTTCCGCAAAAATATTTCTATTTTGAGCGAGAAAGATGAAATAGAATGATAGCAAAAAAATTAAAAGGAAATATTTATCGGAGAGTCGCCACCGTCCTATATATATTCTCAAAATTAATATTTTACAGCTCCACGATAAAATGTATCATGTCAAAATAAAAGAATTTATGACCAAATCGAATTGTTACCCTCCAATGCAGGAACGAGCGTTTGATCGTTTTTTTCAAAAATGGTGTTTCACTCTCTAAAAGGGAAAAATGGAGTTGTAGCAGAGGAGAATGAACGAATCTGCGCTGCAGAAATAAAAACACTTTACTTTATTTCACAACCAACTGAATCAAGGTAATTACGATGTTTTCTAAACATGATAGGGAAATGAAAGAGTTTTCCTATTTTTCCAACTATTTGCATCTTACGATCAGGGTACGATAATAATGCCTCACGCTTACATATTTTTGAGATCTGCAAAATATATTAACAAAGTCATATCAAATTAATTTTTATGATTTATACAATGCCAAATAAATGTTAATTCAAATTAAACATATCGAGGTCCAAGGATAGATACACAACAATCAGACATTAATAGCTAACAGTAATTTCCACAGTAAAATTTCTGAATAAATCGAATTAATCGGAATTAATTACTTCATTTCAGTAAATGTAATTCGAAATATGCTCAAATTTCGCTTTAAGCTGGACGTAAAAATATATAATTGTAAATATGATGCGATATGCCGAGTTCCCTACTATAAAAGAGCAACTGTTGCGAATTCAAAGTGACATGTGAAGTGGTCAAGATAAATTTTACCCTAGCAGTAGAAAAGTACGCTATCGTTATATTTTAAGAAAAAATACAACTGAAGACAAGTAACCTTTCTTGGGAGTTAATCGATTGATAACTATCGTTTTTGCTATTTTTTGGGTTTATTACAAAATACAAATTAAGCGAATGAAAGCTCTCGTGCGTCGGTACGCCTGTTCGTAGAAAAAAATAAAAATGGCAAAAGCACGTTGTAAGCTGCCCGTAATTGATCGCTAGTAGAAGAGGTGTTATATTTGGGTATCTTAATATTTCAGACCCGTCGGAAAATAGCATTTTAGCAACGGAAGGCAATCCTGGAACGAATAACCTTTTTTAATACGAGTACGAATAATATAATAATACATATATTTAAATAATTGAGTAAAAGAGAATTATAATATTAATATTGCAAATTATTTGTACCATTTAACGATACTTTTACTGTAACTAAATTGATGGAGACATAATGACGAAGACCATTGTCTCTGTAGTACTCTCCATGAATTCCACGTAATTTTTACTCAAAATAACTTCATATAATTTTAGAAAATTACAAAAGGTAGTATAATATACTACATATGAAAATCAACTTATCTTTCCAACGTCCTATTGACGAGAGTAGCGAAATTTACTCTCTATGCATGAACTCCAAGTAATTACGTTGCTACATAACATAAATACTAGCATATTTTGGTAATTACCAATCATAGAATTATATCGCACGAATAACTATGGAACTTGTTGTTTACGCTTTATAATTAAGCTGACATACTAACGATGGCAACGCCAAAATTTTTCATTCCGCACCAAAATAATATCGGCGCGAAACTGAATAATTCAAGAATAACCCTGGCAAAACAAGCGAACCCATCTTATGACCCGTGCCTAACGAGTTGACGCCCGGAAACCTCTCCAACCATGAACGAGGGAAGACTCCCTCCCACGGCGTTATTAGAGGATCTTTTAAACGGATAGCGGGGAAGGCACGAAATAAAAGGCAAACATCCCCGAGCGATTCGGAATGAGTCCCTTTACCGAGAAATATTAAAGTGGGATAACAGAACCGTTAGTACTCTTGGTGAAGGGTGGAAATAGCTCGCGGCCAAGTTTCTCTCCAATGGGTCTTCTTTCCTCCCTGGAGAATGCAATAACTCCAAATTACGGAAAGGGAAGACGAGGCTGACGGATTCTTCTCGGCCCACCAATCCCATTTAAACTTCAGCCTCTTCTCCTACTCGCCTAACGTCCATGTTGCTCAAGATATTTTCCTACTTGTGAGCATTCCTCCACTTTTGCCGCTTTCTCCTTCCTAACGTCCTTTTCGCTTTTCACTGGAGGAATACGTCAAGAGAGAGAAATCCGTTTTTCGGACATTTATTGCTTGGTGTTGTACGGGTGGGAGGGATGGGAGAACGGGTGGTACCAAGGAAGTAATATTAGCGTCCGTCGATTTTTTAGCTATATGAAGCCACGGTTCTACCAACGGTGGTGGAATGGATCGGTTGCCTGTTTATTTATATAATATTTATATACCGAATAAGTTGCTTAAAAAAGCTTTTTCATGACAACGACAGTTAGTGAGACAGTATGACCGAATGTTCATTGAATGAATGAATGGAAAAACGGATATGAAAAATGTCTTACAGGACCGGGACTCGAACCCCGCATTCCGGGAAAATGCTCCGATGCTATCTTGTCAGAATGATAGATTTGACATGACAGATCAATGGTCAGAGCAATCACCAGGAAAGTGGAAGACCCAGGTTCGAGTCCCGGTCCTGTCGGACTTTTCTCATTTCCATTTCTCCTCGAGAAATATTCCTAGTCACGCGACTTTTCCTGCAATTCCTTACTTACGCCTTTCCTTGTATTTACCGAATGGTCCACTTCTTCATACCTCTTCAAATACCATTCTAATACTAGGCCACCAATATTCTTTAACGCTCAAAGGCAATTCTTTAAGGAAACGAGGACGTCTCAGAAATAACTTCCCAAAGACGGCGATTCTGAATGCATTTGCAGAAAGTCCGAATCCGTTTCAGAGGTTTTTCGAAGAATGCAGAGACAGCAATACGGATTGTAGATAGGCAGGATTATGCGGAAGTGAAAACAATATTCCGGAGATTGGAAAAATCGGAGCGCAAGTACAAAGTGCGTCAATGGTCTTTTAGGGAATAAAAGAAAGAAAATGCCACAGAATCGAGAAGGAGTGAGCGTTCGAGATCTTCTCTTCTCCTCGATTTGGCACGAAGAAATGCTTTGCATGGATACACGCTTTTTCATTGAGGAACGTTGCTAAGGGAAGCTGCGAGAGAAAAATAGAACCCCTCTGATGATAAAAAGCTTTTTCCCAGAATTCCTTTCGGATTCCAGGCGGAAGCTATTTCCACAGCTCTAAGGTTAATACCGAGGAATCCAAAAAACAAGGTGTCTGTCTTTAGTACAAGTCCTTGTGATGTAGGATATCGGATGTTTTCCGTTATGCTTACGGAAAATATTGTGGAATACTCAACGTGGTTTCATTAAGCTCGGCGCTTCAAGATTGAACATTTTTTCTTTTTGCTCTTCAAGTGCCTTGTAGGAATTCCTGTAAGCCTTAGGTCGCTAAGAGCGGCTCGTCATATTTCGCCTCGTAAAGGAGATTCAACGCCTAAATAGAAATAAGAGTACTCTATTTCCCTTTCATAAACATTCCGTTAGCATCTTTAGACAAATATTACATAGCAAAGCGCAAGTAAAATTCAAGAAGCCCAATGTTTAAACTACCGCGAATTAGTACACATACACATGATTCCTCTATCTCTTGGTATGCTTATGACTTCGAAAAATCTTCATTCATCGCCTTTCCTTTACATACTGGTAACTAGTCTAACCCTTTATACTATCCTTGGCCTCCATTCTGTATTATTCCGTGGATCTTATCTATCGATGCCTTCCTGAGTAATCCCTCTAAATATCTGGCCTAGTAAAGTGCCCTGATTCCGTATTTTTACTCGAATCAAAACCCTTTTTCCTTCCACCATCTTCAGTACTTTCTTGTTCCTCTATTTCATAAGTCTCCCACGCTAATGGCGTTCTTCTAACCTCTTTAGCACCACTACCATTTGCACAAGGAAAACTACCTGGGTAATAAGTCGTACCACATATTCCAGTTCTCTTTCAGGACAATATAACATTTTTGAGCCGAAAAATTCAAATTCCAACGGTTAAAGATAGGACAATTATCTCGTATAAACAAGAAATGAGTATTATTAACAACGCTCTAACTTAAAGTATAATGGCGTTGTGAGATTGAATGTAAGATGTTAACTGCGTAACTTCGATGCTCCAAAGAAACATGCGTTACACCGAGGTAAATGATGCATAAATTCGATTACCCTCAAAAGAGAAATCGCATGGAGTAAAACAGTGAGAAAACAGCGAGAGATATTGTATATAAAAATGTTATCATAATGTGTAGTCTCCTAAATTACTGTAGTAATGTAAGATTAAGCACAAGTATGGTATGTGTACTACTGTTTCCAAGTCATAGAATGTGGTACATATGGAAGAAATTAAATCTATGTTAAAACCATTTTATAATCAAAATTATTACGATCATAAATATTTAAGTGAAATAAGCAAATCGACCACAGTTTGCTACCTCTTTCCGGTTAGTAGTAATAATAATATATATCCTATCGCCGAAAATATAACACCATTGTTCAAAACACGCAGTAACCGCAAGCAAAACACTCCTGAACAACAACCAGACGAAACACCACCACTTTTTCCAAGACACGCCTCGATGACACATGACGCATCGATTCCATTTATTTCTTCCGTAAAGGAACTCGAAGACGGCTGAAAAATGACGGAATCTCTGGAGAATAAGCAGATGTTTAGGGCGAGAAGGAACGGGGAAGACAAGACGTTCCGAGTAAGAAACGGTTCCGAAGGAATAAGGTGAACGTTTAAAAGGGGCGGGAGGAGAGGAGGATCATGGGCGTAGCTCCCATCTCGACGTTATGGCGAAAAAGAAAGGAGAGAAGGGACGGGCGAGGTCTTATCAAACGCAGACGCCGATAGAAGGATGTGGGAGTAGGAGGTGGCAGAAGAAAGGAAGAAAAAAGGATAGATGCTTAAGATGGAAGAGAAAATTCGGAAGAGGAAGCCAGAAAAGGGGTGAGGAGGAAAAACGATCCAGGGTCGGGAAATCGCGGAAGCAAAAGCCTTTTTCCCGCAGGAAGGACGAAATGAATGAGATCAGTTTCTGTTCTATCGAGAGGGCAAATTAAATTTATCATTTCATTCCTTCGAATCGGCGGATTCGAGAATGGGAAATGTATTAAGTATCAGTTGGAGATATGAAATGCAAAAGGAATTTTTCTCCCACCCACGTCGATTCCGTGGAGGAATTTCTCATTCCTGGTGGTGGGTCACGCGCTATATTTAGTTCAGGGCGCTCCAGGAAGCGCCTTCGCTGACGAGATAAGCGGAGCGGATGCTGTAACGTACCAGGCGACACCGTAAGAGATTTGGAATTCCTTTCTACTTTAATGGATTTATATCTACATTAACGTACGCTATTTGTACTTCGAACAAAATGGAACAAATAATAAATCTACAGTCGTATAATAGTACAATCTTAAACCGTACAAGCAGCTATTCTATTTTTAGATATTCAATTAAAATAGGTAAGATGTAAGGACTAGGAAGTCTCTATCACGCCCTTCAATTAAGACGTTTATTATTATTATTTATGAACGATATTCATGCCTGAATTCATATCAATGTCAATCAGTTACCAATTGTAGTGGTAACTGATTGGCATGTTTTAAGTTTTTCGATCTAATTCACGGCGAAAGTATAGATGACCTAATATTTTAACGCGTCATTCTTGCTACTGTCGATGCTCTTCAAAATATAATCCTGAAAGATCCGAAGTTAATGATTATAATCCGTCATAAAAATGGAATCATTACGTTGGGACCGCTATGGGTACGTTGGTTTGAATGGATATCATAAATATTACGTTCAAATTAAAGTACGCTTTCGTCATAAACTTTGCACAAAAGTTTGGATAGCAACTTACTTCGTTAAAATATTTCCACCTGCTTCGCTTAGAAACTTGACTCAAAATTAAAAAGTAAAGAACATTCAAAAAAAGGAGATTCTCCTGAACCTTTGTTCTACTCATGTTGTTCTCAAAGAAATTAAATTTACGGCCATCAATTCCTAAAAATACTTTTCTTGAGACTTGGTAACAAATAAACTTTAACCAGAACGCAGAGGGAAACCCTGTTCCTAAATAAAAAGCTTTAGAATTATAAGAGTTCAGGAATCGCGGCTATTGGTGAATGAATTCTCCAGTCGAAATAAAAGCCTCGAAAAAAATATCATCGATTCCACGATTATGACATGCATTGCTATAATTCAATCAATCAATTTGATGGTTCAACAGGATAAAGTATTTCCGTGGTATTCGTAGAATGTCGAGAGATCGCCGATCGTATCGCCGAAATTATTAACACCGAATGTTTAATTTGGAAATCGCGAACGTGTTTACACTTTTCTAAATTAAGTGCACCAATTAAGTCGTCGTGTATACAGGTGAAAATTACGTTACACGAGTGCCCACCATGTTAACGTTGTGATTAAAGGTAAATTTAGAATTCTGTTCCCAAATTGTCCGGCAGTCGCATGTATTTTGAAGTGACTTTTTTGTTTCACGTTTGTAACGTTAATGAGGATTGATGCATTAATGCCAAATTCCAAATTTTGTCATCCTTTCCAATTAACGATGTATGAGCGAATAATTCAATTCTCCAATCGACCGCTTTCCGTTAAAGCCTTAACCATTCAACCGCCGATCTCTGATCGTTTATAATCGCCTATAATTCAATTGAATATAGATCATTAATTTTAGCTGTTAGCTACTGTAAGGTTTTTCCATCCATCTTGAAAACCTGCTTAAAACTCTTGAGTAATGCTCTATGGTAAGTCACAAAAACCAAAATATATTTTCGCAATAAAATAACAACGGACCTTAAATAATTCCCTATAAGATAAGATAAATCATACTGTACGCCGATTGAGACATTAATCAATCGCAATCAACGATTAGCTTCCTCATATGATTTACGATATCATATATTTATATTTAAGATAAAAATGTACAGAAACTCTTTAATTACATGATAAGAATATGAAATAATATATTTTTGATTTGGTTGGTAACCTGACGATGGAGTAACCAAACCAAACGAGAGAGTCACCGAAAATTTCAATGGAAACCATACAGAAGGGAATCGATGCCCTCAGGTTTCAAACCAGGGATATAATGGAATTGATGAATGCTTCATCTAAGAGAGTGGACCAGAAGGCAGCCGTAATAAATGGTTAGGCTGCTATGAGATAAGCCCGGTCGAGAGAAAAAAATTATGAGTGGATGATGGAATTGCTCATCTCCTCAGCGAATAACAGTATTTTCGGAGTTGGGAAAACTATGTTATCTGCAAAGAAATGAAATGCGTTCCGTAAACTATTAATCATTCGGAACTCAGATGGGGCAACTAAAATACGTTTAAAGCTCGGTTTCATATAAGATGACTAGAGTAAAATTTACTTAGCGGAATCACTGATGGATATTGAGATATTCACGATACATATTTAGGTATGTAAGCAATATGCTCTAGCTTCACTTGGTGGAACGCCATGATGAAATAAATATGAAAGTCCTTCGTAGTTTCCACAAGAAATTTTTCATTCGACCGGCTTCGACTATCGCGAGTCATCATCAGGTCTGATGATTGGTACTTTCATATTTATTTCATATTTAGGTAATTTATTGTTAGGTTTTGGTGTATTTACTTTTGTCCTTGGGATAGTCTTATGGATAGTGCACGATTTCTAATGCAAGGAACGCGAAATTGCAAAAATACTTTTCCGTTGACAATTTTATATTTTGCATAGACAGCAAAATGGTCAATTAATGCTAGCTTTTTATATACCTTTATATTTTACTTAATAACTATAACAACTCAGAGTTGATCCATTTAACAAAATTTATTTTCAATAAGTATTTATATTAAAGAGAATACTAAAAGTTGATTCTATGCCCTAAACAACTATGGAAATATTTTTCTTACCCCATTTAGGATTTTAAGGAAGGGGTATTTTAAAATCCATCACAGTAAAAGAGTTATTACTCCCCAGCTCTGGCGCTTTCAGTTCCAAATAAAATGCATTTTAAAACTAAACCTCCAATGGATTTCCCGAGCTCTCCCTTAGAATACCTTCTCCGCCTTTCGACAAATCCTATAATCCTGTTCTGTATAGATACCTTTGGTCGCAGTTTAAGAGACCATAAATTCATAAAATAGAAAGTCCTAACGTGATAATTATTTCGATATCTCCTCTAATGTACAATGAAGACTACCGATGCGCGAATGCTCCGATTCTGAATGAGACGCGAATTTTCGGAGGAAATATAAAGTATTCCAACTTCATCCATCTCTCTTTATCCAAACAGAATGAAATAAGAAAGCATATTTGGAACCTGAATCCGTGAGAGGAATACATAACAAAAAAAAAGAAACTCTGGGATAAAGAGAAGAAAACGATCTGTCCTCGTAATATTTCTTTACGAAATGCGTCTTCTACGAGCGATATAATACGGAAGAGGAGCTGTGCGCCATTTTTTTTTCAAAATAAATACGGTAAAAATATCCAAGCAATGTAAAATATAAAAATACAGTAAAAATATCCAACATACTCCGCATCATAAAACATAAAATTCTAAGGGGATTTCCAAGAATGAACAGTTCGGTGTATATATTACATTCAAGTCTTGGCTTAAAGGGAAAAAGCAAGCAAACAAAGTGTTGCGGAAATGAAAAAGAATAAACTAAATGTAATGAAGCATGTTGCCACGACTACAAAACAAAACGCGAAACCCTGAGATACGACTGTACTGAAATATTAGAATTAATACGGCAAAAACGAAAAATGGGTTTAACTTCTTATCCTTTCATTAGATTTGAAAAGCAATTCAGCTTTTTAATTGAAATTCAAGATAAAAAACAAATCACGACGGAAAATATTCGCTTTATTTTTAATTTCAGCCAAAGAAGACAACGGAATGATTTTACTGAGATACTTTTTTCCACAGAAGCTATCTACAGCAATGTAACACGTTTGTTATAATTTTAAAGCACATTGATTAGTTTTTTCCTGGAAATCAAAAAGATAGTCGGGTAGAAAGGACGAATAAATTTAATGTTCCTATAAATAAAGTTCCTTGTAGAATAAGATGAGAAAATAAGATCCTTCGGAGACCTAACCGTGGTAGCGGATCGGTTTCATTTGGCTATTCGAGACGCTATCAATAATCCATAAGACTTCCTTTAGTTCTTTAAGCATTTGTATTCCGATTCAAGAATGTCCTTCTACCGTGCAGTCCTTCAGAACAGAAGAATCCGTGTAAAAAAGGATTTCTTCAATGGACATGTCTATTCCATATTCTGTAGAAAATGTTTCTCTTATTTAAATCTGGCAGTACTTGGTGGAACTTATTCGTGCTTAATCCAATGAAAAATGAAAATGACTCGTCCACAGAAAATTGACTACTGGGTAAAAACACGACCGGTTTCGAGGATGCCACTCAAAAGAATATTTCCCTTGGACTAAGTCATTTCTGGTTTTTCATTGGCTTAATCCTTTCTTTTATATGATTTAAGATAAAAATAATTCCTTTGTTTAGTGTATGACAAAACCTTTAGTGTATGACAGCACCTTAAAGGCACCTTGAGAGGCAAAAGCGAGTGGTGACATTATTTCTTTAACGCAACGATAGGATAAGTCGTCATAAATGTTCAATCAGTACAAAAATAATCATTGTTTATCGCAAAATTGGATCTTTATCATACATCACCAATGAAGGAACAATTACATACATCGAATTTCACAAGAAATACTACCTAACTATGGAATATGTCCATAGAACCAATTTTACCCGCGGAATGTTTACCAACACGCTCGGGCTAACAGTCGCAAAATAAAATAATAGAAAATGGAATTACTGAAAACGACTAACGAAAACAAAATCAACCCAAGCGTGCTACAGTCATAGAAACTCTGAGAGCAGATCAAAATGCTATATAGACGCGAAGCAGCCCACATGAAATCTGGGAGCAGGAAGCAAGAGAAAACGCATAAAAGAGTCCAATGGCCCCTTAAATGACATTCTATACCCCTTAGCAGATGACACTCGAGAATATGAGATCACGGGGCTTCCTCACAGATTCTCATACGGAGAGGGTATTAAAATAATGACTAGAAAATGTGGAGGAGAATTGACCTTATTCTATTTATAGATTATGAGCGGTGGAAAGCGAGATTAGCAAAGACCCGGAAACAGCATGATCTAGATAACCAAAAAGGGAATTGAAAAAGGGAAGAAAGGAAATCTTATGTTTTATAAGAAGATAGATTCAGAACACAATGCTTTTAATACATCTCCTTATCTTTCATTTTATATAAAATATAAGAAAAAATATTTAGGCTAATACTTGACAGCAAAAAAATAGGTAAGAATTTAATAATAAGAAAGGCAATAAGAAAAAATTGACAAAATCGGTCGCTCTAAAATAAAAGTCGAAGGAGTAGAGCTCATTCAGTTTTACGAATATTTCTCTGGTGACACAAGTCAATGTTCTATCTTTAGATAATAATAATAATAATAATAATTTCTATAATGGATACAGGAAGCTAATTCCAATTATATCCATTTTAATAAATATTAATAACAATACATTATATATTACTTACATTTCTAAAATATGCATTAACCTTAATATATTTAAAAATTAGGTACTATCGTCTTCAACAGTCCGAAAGCCTTTAATGGAGGAGTATAACACAATCAAGCAGGATTTTAGGAAGAGATTACGCACCGAAAACGTTTTGAGTTAGCTTCAACATTCGGAGGAAAGTTTCATGTTATTTTAAAATGACATTCAATAAATAATACACTAAATTTAACATGGATTTAACTTGTGAGTCCGCAAGGGCTGAGCCAAGTAATTCCTTTTAATACTAAAAACACGTAATACTGTTAATTAGGACTATCAAAGTAAATATTTACGCGATAAAAATGCTCAGCATGGAAGAATATAAGTGCGATAATGATGATAAACCATTAAGAGGAAATGGCTGGAATAAAGAAAACAATACGAAGATTTTGTGAAAACAGGATGCTTGAAGAAAATTGTTAAGGAGGAACTGCTTCGAGGAGTGGAAGAATTGAAGGATGATCGAGAAAATAGATTGGGGAAAAGAAGGAAGCAAAAAGGGTAGGAAGAAGTGATCGATTGTCTTTATTAAACACAAATCGAGAATAAGGAGACTCTTCTCCCCTCCGCTCTCCGTTATCTAAATAAAATATACAAGATGATCCGGAGATGGCTTGAGATGAAAAGGAAAGATGAGAGGACGGAGAAGTACTACGGATTCCGCAGGAATTTACAACTGCATTAAGATCGGCGAAACGCGTAACTCCCCCTCGGTCGTTTGTATCTTAACGACTCAGTTGGATTTTGAAGATGGGTGAGGAGATGAGGCTGAGGGCTGAACTTGAGCTGAAGGAAGTGGAGAGGTGAAGAACCCTTGCATTCTAAGGTTTACGCGTCCCGTATAAGGAAAAACAATTCCCCGGCCCTGCCACCATTATGGCCGCTCGTAAATTCCTATTCCGAAACGATGCGTACGGAAATGCGATGAAGTGACTGGAGCGAAATGGAGAGACAAATTGAGCGGATTCGGGAGAAATTGTTTTTCGCCTTCGATCGCGGAATTGGAAACAGGATACAAATAGAGCGACTTAAGGCAGCGCTCAGTTCATCTTTGCTACGAGAAAGGGGTTTAAGCTTGAGATGGATTCCTGCCACACCACTCAAACGAAGAATTTCAAAGAAGTCCGGGAAAGGGTAAAAATCCGACTCAATAATAATATTCTATGGCATTTTCCATCATTAAAATTGCGGAAACTTTTTCTTGTAGAAATCCGCAACTTTGATCGCGGAATATTGTATGAGTTACGTTAAAGTTCTAAGGTCTCCAAATAGTTTTTCTCAAAAAGTATTTCCCTGAAAGATGAAACTTCCGTTACTTATCGACGTCTTGCAAAGCGCAGCCAAAGAGAATACCCGCTGATTGAAACTTTCTAACGGTTGGTTTGCTTACAAAATACGGATTTTTGGAGCTTTTTTCAAAACTAATGTATTAACAAAGCCGTGCACCTTTTCCTTACAAACAACCATATTAACGTCGGGCTTTCATACTCGCGATAGACCTTCGGCTGAAGCATACGATTCAAAAGGTCTACTTCAAACATCCGTTTACGTATTCACTCGATATCTTTGAGTCCCCTAATGGCGCCGATCACTTTGATCTGCCTCAATGACAAGGCATCCATTGCTCTCTAATCTGTTCCGTGCTCAGCCAATCGCCTTGTCGCGTAATCACGATTGTGTTACAACTATGTTACGTTTCCGCCGACACGAAATGAGTCGGTCGCCGGTGGGTGATTGGCGTCACCGCACCGACATTCATCAGTATGGAAACGTCATGGATGGGAGAGAGAAATAGAGGAAGAGTAAAGGGAGGGTTAGCGGTAAGATCCGTAGGCATCGAATCATGTCATTAATCCAATCAGATTATGGGGATGAAATCCAACCACATCACGCAGTCACGAGGTAAGCATAATGGTTGAATACGCATTCTGTCTGGTGGTTAGGACATTAGAATATTCACTACGATGAAAAGGATCATTGTACGATAAAGCGAACTTGGCTGCTTAAGTATTATGGAAACGACGCATAAATTTCCATTAATAACGATAAATTTACGTAATTTAAGTAGCTAGTTCATTTAGTTTTAACTAATACGTTCTTCGTTATCTGAAAATCATTGCTGAATATCTTAGGAAGCAAGTCTACGATGACCTCCCTGTATCATTTTCCTGTTTCAGTAAATTTCCGATGTGATCAAAGTTAGGTAGAAACTCGAATCAGTATAAACTTTTGTATAATAAACTCCCGCCATCTGGTGTCCTTAACATGAACTACGGCTGAAAATGGTCAACTAAAGCTGATTGTGAGATAATCAAGTGGGAATCCGCATCCAGGAACAAAAGTAACTTCATTTTGGCTTTGTAGTTTTTAGGAGATAGTATTAAGATGCAATATCATTTAACTAAAATCTGTATATAAAACATTGAAAATTGCACATTTAATGGAGATAAAATAGATTTCTGACTCCCAAAACCTAAATAGAAAATGTTGTTTAGTAGTATTGTTAAATTTGCTTCGACAACTGAGGTCATTTCGCCCGTATAACTTCTACGTTTTTAATGTTCCTACTTAATTTTTCAGTGCTCAATGCTTCACGATTTTTTCCTTTCATTATTAATGTTATCTATTCAGGTTACAGAAAACAATTTACTTTGAATTTTGAATGTAAAATTTAGCTATCACTATCCGAAGGTTTCGCTGGTTTACCTGCGGGTGATTTCCAGCAGTGGACATTTTTCCCTGTGACTTAGGTTTATTTTTAAACTCACTCTGTAGTTTCTTTCTTTTCTCTTTTTCATTGCTATTTTTTCTCTATCTTTACCAACTTTTAAAATTATAAAGGTTTACCTGTAAGAGGAGACTTATGAATCTCAATTTCGCCCTAAATAAAGACGTATTCTATTCTATAGAAACCCTATAACTATAGGACTCCTTTCAGCAATTTCGAACGTGCTGCCCACCTGGCTATCCGGGACCGAAATAAAGGGTGTTCTGAATGCAAATTCTTAAGTATGTTTTATCTGCAGGCCGCCGCCAATTGGAGTCAATTTGTAGCATAATAATAATAAGCAGGTGAGGTTTAGTATAATGGTCTCATTTGCATTATCCACACGCGTACGTTTCCCACAGAGTAATTAATCCAATCGCGCGAATAAATAAAGAGAGTGCTGTAAATTACCTGCAACGACGTCGGACAAAGGCATCCGAAATCTCAAACCGATTCCCCACGCGTTTCCCCCGTAAAGGACAAGAAACTCGGGGAAACATCTCCTCCGCGACCTTTCAGTTACAAGATCTGATATTAATTAGGCAGCGGAGAGGCGATTAGCATGACAAAGGCGGGCGGCTTCGAGTGGATTTCCGCAGAAATAAAGGAAAGCGAAAGGGGATTACGGGGAGGGGGGTCACGTGAGAGGAAGAGCGATTAAGACGCTGAATTGGGGGTCGAGAGTAAGGAATCTCTTCTCATAAATATGGAAATGGATACGAGGGCCCCAATTCCTTTTGTGGCCCAAGGATTCTCCAGTTGTTTTGTAAGGTGACAGTCGAAAAGGGAAGAGGCAGAGAAGATGAGGTAAGGAGGTAAATAGAGTAAGGTATAGGGCAAGGAAAATTATCTCCACAGGAGAGTAACTGATGATTTATTGTTTATAACTATTAGATCGTGAACCATAATAGCGGTCGCCAACCGGTAGTATTGGAGCCAGTGATGGTACGCAAATCAGAGATGGTCCGCGAGAAGCTTTTGGTGGTCCTTGAAAAGTCAGTGCATTATTTGCTATTTTTATGTATATTCTACCATTTCAATATATCTATGTCCATGTAAGTACCCTGAAATCTGGCGTCGGTCGCTTACTTTCGCGTGTCATCGCGGAAAAAATTAATTCCCGAATCGGTTCGTCTTGGGACGAGTTTCGAGCCGTGCCTGATTGTGAGAGCAATCGGAAATCGCTCTCTCGAGGGAAAATAAATAAGCAAATAAACAAGGAAGCGGTTAAAACGGGAATCTGGAGAGAGATGGAAATCTTACGGGGGATGGAAGGTGTGCTTCGTCTAGAGGATCTATTTCCTTGATCTTCCTCGCAGTATCAGAACGGCTGTAACATGGAGGACGCATTATATCGGCTACATCACCTGATATTTCGCATATTCTACGCATAAGAAAGAATGCAATGATGAAATGAGGAAAGGAGAATTACTGCAGCATATCACGATACGTGCTCTAAGTGAAAATGGAAACATAAGTAAAATTAATTCGTAGAATATACACGATAAGATAAACTAGGATGGAGATTAATGTAAAACTGGACCGACATGAAACCCAATTACAGGATTAAGAGAGTATGAATAAAAGAACCTTTTTCAAAATCCAGCCTTATACAAGATTTAAAATTCTTTGAAATTGTAAATTGAATTTTTACTGTAGACTTCTCATTATCAAATGTAATTCACATAAAAGTGACAGTAATAACATCTAACGATCACAATCCAGCGGAAAATTATCCATCAGGCGGAAATATGAAATAAATCTAAATTTATCTACAAATGGGTCAACCGCTGCACTCTAATTAAGTTTTTCGTAACCGGTCCGCCTGTAAATTTCGTTAGTCTTTCAGTCCATCTTTTGTAAGACTCCCATGCTTGTTAAAATTTCACCTGATTAAATCTTTCATGAACTTTTTGGCAACCCATCATAAAATTTTTGTTATTACGAAAATCCTGCGGCTCTCAAATTCATTCATTAAGCCTAATTTTGGTTCTGATATCATTCCTCGATGAATAGAGTTTTGCATTTCCCTTTTCGCACAGAATAGAGAAAATTATATTTTTCATTTAATTGGTCTCTGCCAAGTTCATGGCTGTGATGCCACAAAATTTATTGAGGCATGTGATGCTGAATTATGAGTCGTTAGGCCACTTGTAAGTGAAGGCTATTAAAAGTGCTACCGATAGAGTTAAGCTGCTGCTGCGGATGTTTCCTCGTTTATCAAATCGAATCACTTAGGCAAGCGAAAGCAAACTACTTCACTCCTCATCTAGCCTAGTATGCCTCATTATTTCTGCAGGGCCTTTGTTAGCTATTGGTTGATGCGTTAATGATCCAAACTGCCTTCGTGCCATTGTATTTACAGACACGGTTTATTCTATGCAACGAAATTTGCTCATATACAAAATGCTCTTGATGTTTCAATATCACTTCAAGGACACATTCTAATTCAAATTAATTTGATCAATTTCACGAATTATTTTTCCTTTAATTAATTTATAGATAGCAAAAAGAATACTGAAATTATTACGCAATTCAAATTATTATTCTTACCTTAATCTCTAACTTTACAAATTGTTGAAAGCGTACAGGTTAAAAATTTAAATAAAACAACTTCGAATACGACCCTTCATCTTCGCCACTTCGAACGTCAGAGAAAACGTAAGACAGCATGATCAGAATTAATGCTCTAATGACATGTTAAGCCGCTGCTTATAACTTCGCAACACCACCTCTCAACTCGGTTCTAATGCGGCTTCTACGAAATCACGCCGAGAATTTCCCATAATTTTGATTTATCCTGAAAGACGTCAGCGGATCGCGTATACGTGTCTATACAATGGCTGCTGAGACGGAAGGTCGAGGTGTGAGAAAGTTCCCACAACCCCATCGAGGAGCGGCAAAGTTTGCAGTCTCTTGGAAAGCCTACGTGTCATGTCAGACGGATCGGGGATAGTAAAAGGCTTTCAATGGTTTCGAGAACTCGATCAAGAGGTGTCTCTAGGGAGGAAATATGACGGGGACACCTTGAAATATAGCGACGTGTTTGCTTCCGGGAACAAACGCTTGATAAAAACCGTGCTGCGAAAGCTACAGCAAGTCCACCTCTATAAAGTTTAACTTTAACAAGTAGAGTTCAAAAAAGGTAGAATCTTCTTATTTTGATGACATTTTGAGGGAATAAAGGACCAAAATACCTTTCACTAATTAATCCTTTTTGTAAATAGATGGTATATGGTTTGTGGGCGAATAACACTATATTTAACACTAACTACAAGGTAAATAACAACACCAATTTTAATTAACGCAATCTCAAAATATTGATGGACATTTTTCAATTGATGGACAAGTGTTTTAAGCAGTAGCGATTCTTACAGTGTGACTTTAGTAATGTATTCGTTGTCTTGATTTACCTGATTAAGTATAGTGACTGCTGCCTAAGGGAGGTTTTCCGAGGGGTTTCCTGCCCTTTTACTGCAAATTATGACTGTCCCGATCCATTCACGCAATATCATGTTTCATAAAATTTCAACCATATAAGTACTGGAATTTTTTCAAAATTCTACCCACTTCCACCAGGTGCCACCCTTTGCACCTCCTTACAGTTAAAAAATGTAATACTAATGATTTGCACAACTAATTTTGATGAAAATTTTCCGGTATGTAGGACTAAAATACCTTTGCAAATTACCCCCTTTTGGGAATGGATGGTACATAGTTTGGGGGCAAATAAAACTCAAACCTCAAACAATAATAAACTATATGACACTTCCAGTAAATACCTATAATTGAGAAAGCTTTCTGACGACCCAAATAAGTAAATCTGTTTGTCAAAAAAAAGGCCTACTCGTCATCAATTTTTACTACTGTGAACTTCATGAACAGGAAATAAATCCTATTAAAAATTTCTTTAAAAAAGTATTGGTGTTGGCTTTGTTGGCACTATGACAGACGTTAAGTATGTATCATAGCAACTAGGCAAAGTCGATCCCTGTCAGCTTAAAATGGCTACGTATCCAGGTTCGATTCCAGACCATAATTTTCATTGTTCACAACATATCTTCGATTCTTTTTTTAGTCGATTTTCAGGGAAAGCTATATTACATGAATCCACTCTGTTCTCGGACATATGTACAACATTTCAGCGAAGCAAATCTGTGGAACTCCCTTGCAAGAGAAACTGCTCCCGCGAGGAGATAAATCCAAGTTTAATGACCCGAATAAAAAAGGCATCATTTACGCGGCTTTTATACAACAGCTTCCACAAACGATGGTGCCCGCAATTTGGACCCAAGAGCCGTCGGAGACGTAAACCAAAGGAAGAACACGACATGTTTCTAACTGGCGGAGGCAAAAACAGCGTCTAGAAGGGGAATGGAAAGAGAAAAAGACGAGATTCTCCGGGTCAAGAAACCGGAGAACGCCTTGGGACGAGTTTCGAGCCGTGCCTGATTCTGAGAGCAATCGGAAATCGCTCTCTCGAGGGAAAATAAATAAACAAATAAGCAAGGAAGCGGTTAAAACGGGAATCTGGAGAGAGATGGAAATCTTACGGGGGATGGAAGGTGTGCTTCGTCTAGAGGATGGAATAAAGATTTGCGAGATCTGCGCCTGAAAGGAGAGGATTTTTGACTCGAGATGAGAGAAAAAGGACTCTTTTGATGGATTTCGACATCGCAACCTGGATGAAGGAAACGTATACCCGACTATTTTTGGCACCAAACCAAAAGACACCTTTTCCTTGGGATACTCTGTAAGTAGTGGGCCATGTGGACAGAGAATATATATTCTGGCAGATCGTAGCAGATGCTGAGCCGTAACCAAGAACGTCAACGAACCTGAAGTCAGAGTAGGACAACATTTTTGTAAATTTCCTATTCCTACTTTCAGATAATATCGAGCGCTTCCATCAATTCACCAATTAGAAGGAAGTATGTACTTTTCTGCTATTTACGATAGTTTTTCTACATATCTAAATCTTCTTATCGAAACACTACCGTAGAAGACTGCACCAATACTAATATTGTATTATATATGAAATGCAGCGATGGAAACATCTCACATGATTCAGAGTACGTATAATAGTAAAAATGTTAACCATATGGATATTTTCAAATCAGGGAGGTAAGGAGTGATTGAAAGAGGAAGCTTGATCATGTCTAAGAAAAAACTAGTAAAGAAGAGAACATTCAAAAATTAGCAGCAAGTTTTCTGAACCGAGCTTCTCAGTGCAACCATGCAACTAAAATAGTATTCTTTAAATCGTAGAATAATTCTATTTATGACTATTATCTAATAAAGGAATATAGCCAGTCTTACGGAGATCTAAAAGGTGTATAATTATTTTTAAATAAAACATACATTTGGTTGTAAGGATACTAAAACATCACCATTGTCAATGACAAAGCTAAGAATGTCAACACTCATTAGACACAACCTGAAACGATTCATTAGATCACTACGAAACGGAAAGAACGCTAAATAAAAAAAAATGTCTAGTAACCTGAATGTCAGGATTTTATTAATTTTACAAATAAACTGTAAATTTATTTTACAAATAACTTTAAAAAATAAGGGGAATTTTTCTCGATAGAGTAGCTACGTGCTCAAAGAGGGAAGAATGGCAAGAGCAAACAAGAAAATGGCAAAGAGAATATCATTAAAACGTTTTAGTTTAATTTCCACAGGGAGAAGACATAAATAGGAGCTATTTTTATGCACGCGATTTTTATACGATTGCACGGCCGCACGCCATCTTTTAATTCGCCAGGAAGACTTTCTTTATGCCGAAAGGATGCGAGCCATGTGAAAAGTACTTTCAGTTACTCTACATATTGAGACTATGATACACTATAATGCCTGATTTTAAAACTGTTAGACATTTCATCTCCGAATCATAAATTAACCGATTTAACAGAACGGACCCAATTGTATCGAAGGAAAATTGTATACCCCAAGGAAGAATGGACTTGAAAAAAGTCTGACGGGACCGGGAAAAATTGTATACGAATGTGTGGTAAAAAATACCTGAGAAAAGAATTAATGAATCATTCTTTTGAGGCTGCTTGTAATTATTCATCTACATCTACATCTACATAAGTACCCTGCAAGCCGCCTTCCGGCGTGTGGTAGGGGGTGTAAATACCAAGAGTAGAATTACTTTTTTAATTTATTATTATCGCGTATCGTTCGCGGAAAAAAAGAGTCTCTAAAACGACTTGTCCTCGCGTCTATTTCTCTTATTTTACGCTCACTGTCGGATCTGGCAAAGTAGCAGGGGGGTCGCATAATATCAATTACGTCATCCGAAAATGTATTTCCTCTGAATTTATCTAACAATCGCAGCCTAGCTTCTAATCTCCTTTCTTTCAAGGATTCCCAACCTGCGTCTGTGAGCATTTGCGTTACACTTGCTTCTCTATCGTAGCACTTTTTAACAAAACGTATCGCCTTACGCTGCACTTTCTCGAGTTCGTTTCATCCGCTGGGTCCCATATACTCGCCGCATATTCCAGATGGGGCCTAACTAACGTGAAATAGCATCGCTCTCTAACTTTTTCATCGCATCTACCTACAATACGCTTTATAAAACCGAGCTTTTTAGTTGCTTTACCGCATATTTTTCGAATGTGTGTGCTCCAGTTTAAGTTATTGGTTAGGGTGATTCCAAGATATTCTACTGAGTCGACTACATTCTTTATTTCCTCCAAGGATTAACACATTTTTGTAGCCTTGCTGCAAAATACTTAGTTTCCTATAATGATAGATACCCTCTTATTTTTACGAATTCATATTTCAACCGTAACGGTAGATAAAATCTCCAACAGAATTTAAGGAACGCTTCAATAGCTTTCGCATAACTCAGCACGACAGGTCTTGGTGAAGAAAGAAACTAAATAAATATTTTAAATCATCAAACTTACTGTACAATATATCAGAGGCACCAATAACTCAACTTCGCAAATTTAAACAAAAAGAAGGCCACAATACTGGAATATAAATATCTTCAACTAAACACGTAGGTAGATAAAATGACTGTGCGTGTAAAACAATTTTCACTTCCATTAAAAAAGAGCTCGTCTTATGTGTCTAAGGGGAACAAAAGGAGCATAATTCACCAATGTCGATCCAATTGCCAGCCTTGCGAGACTCAAACCGTATATTTCAGATCAAAGGTAAAGATTTCTTTCTCGGTTCATATTGTCATTTTTCTTTTCCCTACGAACAGGGCGAGTGAATTCGAAAGACGCAGATGAAAACGTCTGAGTACGAAAATTTCTTCTTTCTCGATTGCTATTATAAGGAAAAGGAAATTTAATACGAAATTCCGGAAAATCAGCATGGGAGAGGAAATGAGAGTGGTGACAAACGAGTGATATATTGCAGACGGAATTTGGTTATTCCAATTTAAACGCTTATATAATATAATACAAGGGGTTTTTTGCGTATTGCTTTCGGTTACGCACATGATAAAAACGTCAGTTCTAACCGTTTTCGTGACGCTTCTTGAAATTGATGTTATATAATGATTTCATTTTAATAAAAATATGATATGAGTAAAAATGTCAAAGGAATGAAGATACATGTAATGGGAATAGAAATACAAAAAGGAAAAATATAACAGAAAAAAATACATGTCAAAAGTAAATGTACGTCTTGCTTGGAGGTACGTATATCTTAAAGATTGGTTGGTTATTTAAAGCATACGTAGTAAACAGAGACTAAGATGAAATTCGATTATTTCGTTACAGCGAGATAAAAAATTCCAACAATATCTCCCAAAGATAAGATGAGGTAGTGTGTCGGTAATCCTAAGAATAAAACAATCTCGGGCACTAGGGAAGCCATGTTGAAGTTTATTATGTCTATAAAGACATTTCCAAGATTATAATCATAAAATAACACGTTCGAAAAGTTGAAAGATAAAAATGCCACGACATAGGAAATGATATGACTATGCAAAGGGTAAAGTCCACTAAAAGTTAATCTCATCCATCTTAAAAGACGAAAATTCAATTTTGAGACCAAAATATTAGAATAATGGAACGCATTCCGCAGTAAATGAAGATCGAAACCGATGTCAAAATCTGATACTTGTTAATGTAAGTTGAGTTGGCTTGGTCAACAAAATAAAAACGACACTTCATATAGTACGGATTCTCGGTCAATTGGGGCTCGGATAATAGTCTTTCTCCACGAATATTGATGTTACGTGAGTTCATTTTAAACTTCTACATATTTTTACATTAAAAACAGCTCTTGATTGATAGGAATCCTTAACTGTGAGAAAAATGAAGTATCGCTCTAAGAGATACGAACGTAAATTTGGAGATACTATTATCAAAAGTTATCGTCTTGAATTAAGGTTTTTCTATGTAAATTCTAAATAACAAAAACCCAGAGAGAATTCTTCAAAGATGTCGAAAAAGAAACCCATTCTTTTAAAGGCATTTGCCAAGTTGCGCACATTGAGTCACTTTCCTGCCTGAAATCACTAAGAGTTGTAGTCTAGTAATCTAAAATGAAACAAGAGTTCTCAGTTCCATGGCCAAGGAAGCAGACCATTACCATTACATTAATTTTCAAGAAAAGTAAATTTTTACAGGGGAAAAGGAAAGAGAAGTAAATAGGCTGGAAGCGGAAGAGTTAACAAAAATTCATCTACGTAACTTAATGAGTAAGATTAAGAGGAGATTAAGAGAAAATGAAGAAGGGAGCTAAGGATCAAGTTTGCTTGGCGTTAACCGCTTATTCTGAGCCTTCAGAAAGCTCTCTTTCCTTCTAGAAGAAGCAGAACACTAAGGGCAAATTGTTTTAGGTATTTTCCAGGAATTTCAACCAAGCAGAGCCTGCATTTTCCGGCAATACCCTTTCAGCTTCATAGTGTTTTCCATTATTTCGCTTATCGTTATAGGTGCGATACCAAATTTTATGCATTATACATAGGACTTGAAGTTTTTGGAATAGAAGAAGCCTTGAAATAATCTTTTACATTTTCGTACAATTATTTTCCGTAGTAGGTTGCATTCCGAAAAGAATACAGCTATTAAACGTCTCCAGTTTATTGATGTTGTCATCCCTTAGGATATTAACTTTTTAGAAAGTCCCGAAAGCCAGAGAAACTCATAGAATGGTGTCAATTATAAAAATTTCGATTAAAATAATGCATTACCTTCTACAAAATTGACCTTTAAATAGAGTTTTCGGCTCGGAACTTAAAAATAACTTTAAGTCATTTTTATTTAAGGAAGTTCCAAAATATGACTCGATGAAATATATAACAATAATACATAATAAATCGGATAGGCCACCAGCATCAATCTGTGGTGACAACGGAAAAATTTATACTGAAGAGCAATTGAACTGAATACCAGATCCAGGCAAGATTATGCTAAAAATTAAAATAATAATATTTCTCAATAAATTAATTAACCTTCCCATAAACAAACTAATACGAGACGAGATTTCAAATTCAAAGACGGGAAAAATCAAAAATCATGGAATGGAAAAAATTCCAAATCGGAATGGAAGAGGAACGCCAAACCCAAAACGAGTCTACTTTCTTGAAAAATGTGAAAACTTGCAAACTATTCCAAAGGTGACACTTCGCGCGCCTGAAATAGCCTCCGATCTCAGTGCTCGCACTTTGGGGCAGAGCAAAGGGAATGGAAAGAGATAAGGAATTTAGAGTGACACCAACTTTCCCGCACACATTTTCCCCGTCACCTGCAGAACGCCAAAGAACGGGAGGACCGAAATATCATATAATATAAACGACCTCCTTAAACTTATAACCCAAAATTTTTATCTCCCCTTTCAATCTCTTTCTTTACCCATAAGCACTTTCCTTGCCATTCCCACTCATCCGAATAACGCCTTGGCCCACAGCCAACGGGTGAGGTAGAAAAAAGTTGGCGGAATCGCGTCCTACATATTTTTGCTCGTTCGTTTCTTTCCTTTCTGTTCCGGATGAAGGAGGAGTGAAAAGCGAGGGATTAAGCAAAGTTTTCTTCTTTAGCGGGTGTCAGAAATAGAAAAAATCGCCCAAAAGAGGGAGACGGCTGTGGAATACATAAAGAGACTGAATTTCAAAAACGAGCGCTTGGGGCCCGCTGGACCGTGTTCCCGTAAAGGATTCCGAAATTTAAGGAAAATTTAGCGATAAGAGGATCGGAAAAGGGAAAAAACGCGGAAGAGGAGGATTAATGACTCAAACAGAACGATAAGACGGTTGCCGCAGAAAATGACTGGAGCTTGTCAAAATTATAGTAATAGTTGTGAATTTCTAGCATATTCTACAGCGAAGACAGGTTTTAAGTTATGAGATGTATTTTCATCAGCGGGAGAGCCTTGAAAATTTTCCGTTTGTGCATGTTTTAAAGTGACTACGATAAAAGTAAATCAATTCTTTGGCGTTGACCATAAATTAAACGTGTTAGAAAAAAATAAAAAATAGAAAGAATACAAAAATACGTAAATAAAGCGATTGTCTCCCTCCCCATCCGCCTCTACTCCACTTGGATCCATCTCCCACTCTAACCTCTTTTATTAATTTAAGGAACATCAAACGACCAACGAATAAATTTAAAAGATTTTCTCTCAATTTCAATATTAACATAGCACTTTTACTTCGGAATGAAATTTAATCAGATTTTTACAACTTTTAATGGAATCAAAACAATCGAATTCCAAACCTGTGATATAAAGGATAAATGACGACGAGAATTCAAGAATACATCTAGAGGAATAGCTCACAAAGAAATAAACCCCTCGTTTTAGGTTTAATTAACAACATTATATATTGAAAGATAATTTGTACGAGAACTGCATATTAAAAGAAATGAATTACTATAACGTTTCTCTAAAATCAAAATTATTCTGGATGAAATAGCGGTGAATTATTGAAGTGTATAAACCGTATAACCGTAACCCTATACCGTGTAACCGTATTCATAAAGTGTATAATCCACAATTGTATTTAGGGTGATAATAATTTCAGTTGATAAGGATAATATAGGGCTATATACAGAATTTACCTCATTTGCCAAATTAGATATCAGTATTAGGCTTATTCGATTCAGTATTTGTAGTATTGTTAAAAGTGCTTTGACAGCTTAGGTAATTTCGCACGTATACCCCCACCGGGAATCGAACCCTGGACTGCTTTCACCGAAATCGAACGCGTTGCCCACTTGGCTGTACGGGAGCCCCAAATTCTTCGATTCAGTTAGAAATGAATTTTAATAGAAATTCACCTTAGACAAAGACGCAAAGATCGAGCTTCGTCTAATTGATAACCTTAATAAGTATGTGAACAGCGTGGAAACATAAAATATTTTAAAGACCCGAATTAGTTTTCACGGAATTAGAGGAAAAACACCGACGTAAAATAAATCCTCCTAAAAGAGATCCGAAAAAAACGCGACCCGCTTCCCTCAATGAAAGGAGAAGAATTTCATAAAGCACGCAGAGGGGAAAAGAAAAACAAAACGACCGATAATCCTCCAGAAAACACAAAGCTTATGTCTAGAAACGCAAACAGCGAATCCCTCCTGAATAGTGCCGATGGCGGTAATAGAAAGGGAGAGATAAAACAATCGAGAGCCAGAATGCGGACGACAAAGGTAAAAAAAAATGGGAAAGAAGAAAAGAAGGGTCGACCGGGGCTCGAATACCTTTGCCACTAAAACGAGAGGGAATGAAAGTATAGAGCGAACTGGGCAGACGGAGAGGAAGGGGGAGGTTTATCCGCAATAAGCTGCTTAAGAGTAAAATACGGGTGTTTCCAGCGTAAACCGTCCTCGTATAGGAGCGCTGGCAACGCCACAGTCTGCTTCTCTTAAAGCGGCAGAAGCTCGCAAACCCCGACGAATGAGAGATCAACGATTTTGAGTGAAAACGGATATGAAGAAGTGAAAGAATGCGGGAAAAGAATGAGAATGGAGCTTTCAGAAATAAAGGTTTCGGAAAAGATCTGCGTCTGCTTCCCTGTCAAGTGAGAGAAATACGGCGGATTTAAAGATTAATTTCAGACGACTGTACGTCAATTTTAGGCGAAACGTCCTTCAATTCCGATTCTTAAGAATCATTCAAATTACCTTCTATTCTTAAGAGCCAAATTATAAATTCTCTCGAGGGCAAATTTTATTGGGCTCTCATCCAATACTACTACCTCCGGATATCATACTTAAGATACCTATAAGGAAATTTCTTTTTGATACATTCATCACCCGCACTCCTATTAAGTCGTTTAAGGTTTGAGGACCAAAAGTTATAATTTCTGCACAATATTCATCTCAGTTAGATTCTAAATAGATCTCAATTCACATGGCGAACCTCGTAGAAGAAATTACATTTTCCTGTAACTCATTAACAGAATCAAAGAAATTTCATCTATAAAATTCAGAATTCACCTGTTAGGCTTAAGTTTACGATGATACAGACATCTTCAAACAGATTAAACATTTAATATCGTGAGAACACCGTTATCCTTGATTGCACCGTTTATTTCTTCGAGTCAGACACTTAAAAATGTAATAATAATTTAATTAATTCCCGCAACTTCGAGAAAGCACCGCCTAAAAATTGAACGAAAATGTAAAGAGAATCTCTACTTAATACTCATAACTAACACGCTTATATCCCAAGAAAAAAACCGCAAGACAAATAAAACTAAAGACATAAAACTAAAGGATACATAAATTGTTTATCACGCGATTCAGTTGAAAAAGTTTACTAAGAGAAGCAGAGACAGCGCTTGATAAGTGGCAGATTCGAGTTCATACACCAAAGGCCAGCATTTTCCTCATCAATCCCAATCAATAAGCCTTGGACTCCACACTTATCTCCTCGCTTTTTGCTGGTACTCATACCTATCCTCACCAAAAAGTTTCAATTTATACACATGTTAGTTTACTAATGGATTTTGGATCCTTTATACCTTAGATACGATACATAAAGATCCTTTATACCTTAGATACGTTACATAAAGAGAGCAAATCAATCATTTAAGATAACTTCACAAGTTTTTAAAGGCGAATGTTTCCTCGTAGCTTCTACAAAAATTGTGGAATGCAGGAGACATTGAGATATGCTGAGATGCATAAGTGGGATGAGCACATGAAAACCATATGGCATAAAATAAAAGAAAACAAACATGCACCAAGGATACTTCCAAAATAATTCCTTGCGGAGGTTGTCATGACAGAACCTGTTTTTTTTACGGCCATTGCAAAAATGGATTTGACAGGTACCGCGGCAGAGGTCTGGTTTATTCGGTGAAAGGCTTTAGGGGACTGAAGTCACGCCAAGCCGCCCGTTGACCGCAACCCACGTCCCTCTGCAATCCCTTTATCAGTAACTCCGAAGCGCACCGAGTCCCCAGATGCACTCCCCGAGACCATGGGAAATTGGAATCCGAGGACACTGACTTCCATCAAAGCTACGGAACTGAAATAACGCTTCGACACAAAAAATTCGGACATGCAAAATTCATTTCCCGAACATGCCTTAGTTTAAAATTCGAGAGATCGCAAAATAAAAATAGGAAGAATGTGTATTTCTACTGCTTCGAATTCATTTTCCGCGATCCGTGGGTCAGTTGCCCATATAAAAATTTCAGAATTCAAAGGTATGCATTCTTCATATCCGACACCGTGCGGGCGATAAAAAGGTGAGGGATCCAAATATCACCCAGACATAATGTTGGTTACAACAAAGACGGATTCTCGATGCAACTGCAGCTTTGAAAAATTATAATAACTGATTCTCATTATCTCGAAATTGAGGAGAATTCTAATCCTTCATATGACGCATTCAGTGGTCCTGGATAGCCAAGTGGGTTGCTCGTTTACTTTTGGCGGAAGCAGTCCCGGATTCGATTCCCGGTGGGGGTCCATTTGTGCAAAACAACCTCAGTTGCCGAAGCACTTTCAAAAATACGTATGACTATTTTTACTCTTATCAATTTGAAAGAGATAGCTTGAGGAAAATTTAGAAGAAATCTCGATATAAAGGCAAAGGGTTCCTCATGAAAAAAGTACTTAAACAGGAGGTGTGAGAAACCTGCTTAAATAAAAAAACCGAAAGAAAGATCTTGCAAAATGACGAGTATTTTATCAATTTAGGGCGATAATAAAGATGGTTTACCGATGAAAATTACGGCTGTAGCAGGCATGACGCAAATACATTTCCATGCACTATAAATAGAAAACGCATGAGAAGATAAACGAGATATACCTGCATATCTTTGGAATATGTATGGGTCACCATATGAATAGAGCATCAACACAAAATTCAAGGCTAAAACAGAAACGCTGCCGACCGAAGAGGATAACGGTGATCCAGACGTATATATTTTAAACTCTAACTTTGTTCTCCATGCATTTTCACTCAAAGGACTCAAAAAATCCGCAGCCAAATATTACTGCATTTTTGCACGATATCTCGCGAAAAAAGCAGTGTGCGAAAAGGGATGGAATATGAACCACCATGGAGCGACGGAGGTGAAAACGAAAACCCAACCTTTTTTCGGATGACGCGTGAAAAAAGTGGGATGAATCCACCAAACAAACGAACTAAAACAACATATGTGGTTGAAGAGACAGCAAAGGGACTAAATGTCCACGGAAAAAAACGGAATGTTCACGAACAAAATCACGCGAGAGACACAGTGACGAGACGTGAAGTTCAAAAAAGTCCTGAAATGTGCTAGGCGCGTGACGCAGACGTCATGGATGTCCTGAAGAGTACGTTGAATAGTTCCTGCGCTGAAAGACTGTCGCGCATACTACTGCGATGCGATAGACGACAAATAGCCGAATAATCCGCGATGAAGTTGAGGTTCGCAAGCGCAGATCGCGAAGCAGATGCAGAGGGAGAAAAACGGGAAAAAAACAATATATATATATCCGATTTTCAGGCGTTCCTTTCGCCGAAAGCGCTGGAATGTTTCAAGCTCAGCATTCCGACACAATAGGTTGGGTGAGGTTTATTTTGATGGAGTTTTCCGTATATTTCTACGAAGAAGGAAATTCTATCAGCAACTATTCAAAATATGGAATCATAAGCGCATTAACGCTACTCCGGGAATATTGCACACATTCCCGAAGCCTATATCCTAAAATATCAGTAAAAATCCACCTAAATTTCAACTCAATTATTTGCTTTACCAATCCTTTAAAAGAATTATTATTAATTATTGAGTCTTGTCGCGAAATATCAAGCTTCAAAAGAAAGGAAAAGAGAATATGTGATTTTCATAGACAAATTCTTGAAGGTGAAAGATAGTGATATATTATCGTTCTAATTTACAAACCAACATATTCTTGAAAAGAAACTTATTCGAAATAAAGAAAATAGCACAGCCTGGCTTACAAGCAGAAGATTGAATATTTTAACAGCATTAGCTTAGGATAAAATGGCTACTAGATTAGTGATGCAATTCCATACTGTAAATATTTGAAGAAAGAGTTAATCCTGAGTGATAAAGTACGCAATTGAGTATCATCAGTAAATGATTCATATGGTAATTGAAAGTATGACAAGACTGATATCAGCAAGCTCAAATGAAGGATCTTTTTATGTGGAAATACAAAGATAGTTTCTCTTGACGGATCGAAATAATTGCTTTTATTTAGGACGGCTGTACAATGACTTGAGGATCTTGCGGCAGTGTTGACAAATACTATATCTAAATGCATTAAGTATACTTATAAGAATGATGGAATGTAAGAGAATACACAATGGCAAAAACCCACACAAAGAGACGCCTAAATACACAATTATAAAACTTGTAAATCTACAAAGGTTTTAACACATAAAAATTTGTACACATGTATTCTTCCGACAAAATTCACACCCATTGGATCTATAATGACCGAAATATTGAAACCTTTCGAACGCGAGACTTGAAAAATATTCTACCTCAAAATAACTGCAATATCCTAAACATGGAAATTACAATTCATAGACATAAGTCAGCCCAGAAGAGTATTATTTATGAATGGCAAACATAAAAGCTATGTACGGAGAAGACTGCATTGAATAACTCAGATGACAATGCTGAAGGTATCAATGATGAGAAATATTATCAGGTGAATCCAAAGTTTCTAGTTTTAA
Source organism: Ladona fulva (assembly GCA_000376725.2). Taxonomy (NCBI): domain Eukaryota; kingdom Metazoa; phylum Arthropoda; class Insecta; order Odonata; family Libellulidae; genus Ladona; species Ladona fulva. Next base: position 852,640 of record KZ308114.1, on the reverse strand, counting down.
TCAATCCGAGCAAAATACATCTGCAGGATATCTCAGTGATTAAAAATTGAGTAAAGAACTCATCAATCGTTCTGAAAACGGATAGCTCACACGGAGGACGTGATTTGAGCAAAGGGAAGCATATGATCTAGATAGCATTGTCCACCGTCAAAGAGAAAGAATGATCAAAGAGATGAACTAATATGAACGTCGCGTATCAGCGTAAAGTGGGCGTGGGAGTGAGAGATAAGGTAAAGGGACGACATCTGGCGACGATTTAGGAAGCGGGAGAGGACGGAGATGGTCGGCGAACGGGATGAGCAGAGAAGGAGAGGAAAATTTCCGGACGGCGAACGATGGAGAGGAAAGGGTTTCGCTCTGGAGCGGTTAAGTTTGGTACGGCGCAAAACATGGGACTGACAGTGAACATATATTGGCGTGCAAGCGAGCATCCGTGCGTGTGCCTGTAAACTGTGAGGTGACAAGGACTGGGGAAAGCTGAGTTAATATTTACCTATAAATATTGTATCTGCTATCTTATAATGCAGTGCCTTCCAGCAGGTGTTTAAGTAACTTCTGTTATGCCGCATTGAATCCAATAGTAACACACGATTTTAAATTTACATTGTAAATTCTTCATACGAAATAAAAATTTCTATATTTTATACAATGTGCTCTTTATCAATTGGAATTCTTTATTAAACTTACATGAATGTGGTGCACCGCGGACTTCATGTTGATGGGCGTGGAACTTTGGAATCGATTATAGGTCAGAGATATCTAAACGTATTTTCGTTGTCTTACAAATTGCGAGAACTTAGATAAAATACATTTAAAAGACCTAAAATTTAGTGCCGTTTGTAAAGTATGCCCTACTCGCAACACAGATGTAGAATGAATGTGAGAAAACACCCCCACTAAACCGATAGGAAGATTACATCACCTACAGAATGTTTCATAAGCAAAAATATAACTTATTTAAAAACAAAAACGTAATGATATGGTTTTGGTTAAAGGTATTTGAGAAGATGCTAAGAATTCTCATGTGACAAACCAAGACACTCGCGAGAGTTTGGGAGTCCTTCCCAAATACACCCATTTAATCCCGCTGAGAGCTAAGTTATCTGCGGAACTACTGCAGCCCAACGTGGGTTCCGCGCACAACTTTTCAAACAGCTTATCCGAATTGGTAACACGAAAAAAGTTTGGATTCACATTTGGCAAATTTTTGCCAAGGACGTGCTCCATGCACAACCAAACCAAAACATGACGAAGACAGCACTGCGGTTAATAAAGTATAGGATCTTCGTCCAATAAAAACACGAGTAAAGATACACGAGAATTTCTGATTTAGGATCCCATGAGAGATATTTTACCATCTAGTATAATACGATGATTAGATCACCTAGTTAATATGATATTACAAAGAGATGAATGCCCAGTTATACTTCTCTAGGGCAAAAACTTCCTTCGTGGAAGGCCTAAAAACAAAACATCGCAGCAAAACCTAAGAAGCAATAGCTAAGAGCAAAAATTTCCCCCGTAGGCATAGTAAGGTTTGTTATGAAAAGTCTTGCCAATTCCATGCGCTCCACTAATTCTCGTGGAATACAAGCATCATCAACGACGGTGCTTCCACACTTGCTCAAGTGGTTGTATCACATATTCCTTCTCTTTGAAAAATATCTGATGCCTAAAACACACCCGCTGATTTTGTCCTTCCCATGAATATCAGGCGGGATGCTCACAAGAGTACCAGTTGAGAGCGGGACGCAGGGGCTGGAAAAGCAACCCTTTCTGCTTTACTGAGAGGAAACTGAGCGGCACTCCAGTGAGGCACTGCGGACGAATAAAAAATCTGCGCGAGCGAGAAAACCACGAGTCGCGCTTCGCGAAACATTGGATTTATTAGGACGGAATTCGTTACCGGGATTGGAAGGGAAGTAACGCATTGAGGAAAATAAACGATGAACATACATCGGTCTCGAAACAGGAAGCCGTAACAAATACTGTGGATAGCAAAAAGTTTATTTCTACCTAATTCTTCTACTTAATGCGGCTTTCTCAAAAGTGGATTCCGACTAAAACAAAATAGATTTGCTCAATAAATTTAGAGAAGATATGCTCTGGGTAGGGGTTAACCATGCAACATGCGCTCATAAGATAGTGAGAGAAACGTGAGGAAAAGAGATGTTACGGCTAATACGGAGATAGGGAACCTTTTATCATAAGAATCCCACATACGAACTCATCAGGTAGCAATTAAGTTGCGCGTTGTCTACCATTAAATATTCTAGTGTCGAGAATGACCATAGGTAAACAAATCTAATTGATAATCACACAAAAAGAAAATTAACCCTTCATTTATATCTTCTATATTCTTGAGATTCTCATCCAGCGTCCTGAAGCATCTGAGTAACATTTAATGCTTTTTATTGCAATGTTTTTAAAGGAACGAATCGCATTCCGTTATACCTTTTTTAATTCTAGAATAAAACTCTATTCGGCAGGATCCCATACACTACAGGCATACTTAGGGTGAGGCTTAATTAGCCCAAAGTAACATCGCTCACGGACATTTTCTTCGCTCCTACCGACTACTCAAATTCGAGTTTCTTGAGTGCTCATTTCCATTCATAACGGATGTGGGTACCCCATGTTAAGGTATTCAGGAGGGTCACTGCAAGATATCTCACGGATTCTAATATTGATAAGTTTTCCCTGGTGGAATAATCATTGCTAATAGACTGTTTTCAAAGATGTTACTTTTATGCAAAATTTATAAAAATATAATTTTATAAATCAGAAGATACAAATTTAAAAACCGAAAAAACTCTTCCAAATGTGTAAACAGTACCCAAGATAAAATATGACCTATTCACCCAAGGGAGATATCTCAAAATAAGCAACAACAAACATTTTCCGTCTCATCCAGCTTCTTTATTTTACAGTGCTAAAGAAGGCTCTTGAAAAGCAGAGTGAAATTAAATGTCACAATCTTAGAAACAGTCCCATCGCTAGAGCTGCAAAGAGATCAAGGCCACCGGCTCAACTCCAGAGAGCTACAAAGAAAGTCAGACCTTTATAAGACCAAAGAGCTTTCAACTCCACGAGAGCAAAACGCGTAAGAGTAAAACTTTGAGAAAGGGCACGTAAGTAGGGGAAGGGAGATTAAACCATTTCTTTTCTTTCAACAACGGGGCGAGTTATGTAGGACACGAGGAAGATGGGATGGAAAACAGCTAATCCCGAAGCTGAAAGTCTCTGCATCATTATCTTCTTCCAGGGCCCCTTTGTCGGGGTATTAACAAAGATTGCAGGTATTATTCAGGAAACTTTTGTTACTTTTGATATTTTTTTCGGTGTATTTTAAACGATAATATACCGATATAGATAGTTAGGTAACATGGAGCGGAAATCCACAAAACGCATATGTGATTTATGCTAATGATTATTCGACATACCAAAAATGGTAAATAAACAAAAACGCATGCATTTAGACAATGTTGCAAAAACGTGCCTCATTTTAGTAAAAATCTAAGAACAGGGACGAATTGTACTCTGAAATAATTGGTGACCTATTAGTAACTTCCTTTTGGAAAATAACCAACACGAGTGGCTTTGCCTTTGTCGTTACCGAGAATGTAATTAATCAAAACCCATCTAAAGTGGTAGAGCTGAAAATGTTGGACTAAAAAATTTAACTAAAACAAAATAAATTTGAACGGCAGTTTTAAATAATCTGATTAATAATAAACTTAAGACTAAACGATCGCGTGGAAGTCTGTCCTAACCGGGAACCACGGATAGGGAACAACCACTTTCCAATTGGATATCACCAATTGAGCTATCTTGCAGAGCATTCTCAGCACCTATTTCGTGGAACCGTTTATTCACTGGGTTTTGCTAGGGAGAACACCAAAATAAGCTATGTTAACATCCTTCTCTTTCTATAATAAAGAGTAATCAATTCAGATTCATCAGCCAATACGAAAGTTTACTCCCACGAATTTTAGTTTTAAGTGTTTTATACGTTCACAGCAACGTATTCAGCGGTACCCCACAGCAATTTTCATTAAACAATCGAGCATCCAGAACTTCAATTTAGCGCGATGAAACGCGGTTATTCAGGTTAATTAAACTCAATCCCTGGAGATTTCCGCATTCAGCGCCGCGAAATCTTTTCATAAGCATACAAATTAAATTCGAAACCGTTATTATCAATACCATTCCGAACGATTGCAACGCCGGGAATTCATTCGGAACATAGCTCGCGATTAAAGTCCACCCAGAGCGTGGACGCCCGGGTATCACCTCCGCAAACTTTTAGGAGAGGGACGCATCGCAAAAGAGAGAGAGAGGTAGGAGCGTATGAAGATTGGACCGGGAGCCAATCAGAGCATGAACATTCCGAGATAGCCCTACTTCTAGTGCAGCTCCCCCACTAATGGCAGTCGGCATTGCCACCTTTTCACCTCCGTAATCCCAACCCCACGCTTAATACTTCCACTTACAAAACACTTCGCCCGAAACTCCGGTCCTTCCCTGATGCCAACTTCCACCTCTGCGAGCTTCAGCCGCAGCCCAAAACTTATCCCTTTGGGAACCGGTAAAGTACGGACAAGAGAGCTCTCGAAAGACATCACTCTTTGAGATGGAAAATGCGAGGAATGAGAGTGGGATTTACATTGGAAGATATTTTGGGACGGACGAGGGAGGACGGAGGGAGGAGGAGGGAAAACAAAAAAAAGGAATATTCCTAGGCGCTCGCCTTATCGTTCAAAACTACCAATTTCTTCAACCTTTTTCTTGCGTAACAACAATTGGCGAAGGACATGCAAAATGTGAAAACATTTTATAAACTGTAAGAAAATTAATACGAAATCATTAATCTTGAAAGAAATTTCCAACTTCGAAAGGATAATAGCAAATAAGCTTAAGGCATGAGTATCTGCTGACCGAATTTTAGCTGGTAGGAGAATAATTCTATGAAATGACCCATTACTTTAGTTTTTGAGGAGTGTTATGACCAGTTTTCTGCTATCCGCAGCAAGTACCGTCTGATATGGGGTAGCCAGATAAACTAAGCATAAAAATCGAAGACTAAGAAGCCTATATGATACCAACAGATTAAGCATATTTCACATGGAAAACAGGAATTCTTGTCCCCGTTTTAGTAATTTTGATTTTTTTCTTGAAACGCAATACATCCAGTGAGCCGAAAAAAGGTTGCAATTCCCAACTTCAGGAAAATCCTACATCAGACGCAATAGAGCAAAATTTAATACGTGCTTTTCTATAATGCAGAATTATTCTTGCAATTGTAAGGCTTGGAATTATAATGTATAGGTACTTAAATTGGACTATACTTAAAATGGGCTTTAACTGATGTTCATTTTAGGGCCATATATTATAAGGGGTTTATGGAATTAGAAAGAGGATTATAGTTAACTTCCATGCTTATCCAGCATATATAGGAGACTAACAACAATCTTCACTTAAACTCTATCAAATCATTATAATACGTACCAGACCCTAAAGTGAACTTTAGTTAAAGTTAATTTTAAGCTTATATTATCATACGGGGCTTAAGTCTCTTTAAAAAATGAAAGAACGGAGAGAAGGAATATTACAGGGAGAAGTTGAAATACTGAATACGAGACTTCACAGGGGAAATTTCATCTATAATAGTTAATGATGACTTTCGAACGGTATAGAAATTCCGGAAACAAAACGTATGAAAATACGAGTGAGCCAAAATTATCTCCTAAATATAAGGTGTTTACGCTCAAGATTTTGGAATTAGTTCGGAAAATCCCGTTTCTTCTTAATCGTTATAGCCTTGAACAACTAAATGACAACGAATTGATATTCTAAACATGGAAAAAAGACATTCTTATGAGAAAATACACTCCGACGATTATGAAAGACATCAGAAAAGAGAAAATTAAGAATTAATCAGTTGAGGATGAAATATTCCATTCTAGGAAACACGTGAAATGTTTAACAAAAGTTTTGCGAATCAGATTTACGAAATGATTATCTGAATAAGGAAGTTCTACTGAAATTGAGCCTTTTATTCCGAAACGCATCTAATTAATTTTTAATTGGCTCTTTCAGTTCCACGGAAAAACACCAGTAAATAGCTCTATATCAACAAAAGAAAAGTCTAGTTCTCGTTATTATATTAACTCATATTCAAGACTGCGACAGAAATTACAGGAATAGAATTATTCTTAAAATTACAGAAAACCTAAGAATGACAGGAAAGAAAATAATGTCATCCGAAACCAAAGCGAGAGAGAACACTGGATGATAAGTGGATGTGAAGGAAAAGGAAGCAGGTAAGCGGAAAGAGAATTTCACGAGAAGGGTTCTTAATGAATATAAGGAAGAGACCTTGAATATCAATACAGACACCGAAAGTGACATGATTAAATGTTACATGGGAATATGGAGAGGAATTTCTTCTCAACCTAATCTCGTATATGGTACACATTTTACCTCAAACTTAGCGGTTCAGTATACCAGAAGTTCTCAAACTATAAGTCCATCGGCCCCGTTTACTCATACATTTTGAATAAGATGAATGAAGTGTGTAACTTTAAATCCTTAAAGAATGATTTACCCATAACTTGGAGAACACGAGGCAAAAGATGACTAAACGAAAAGGTCGATTTAAAGCAATAGAGTAGCATAAAAATTAAGAAATTCTTAACTTATACACTATTCAATACAAATAAATGAGCACACCAAATCCCATCGTAACCAAAGAAATTGAAGTATAGATTGTTCTTTCGTGGAACCTGTCAGAGAAACCGCCCGGAAAGTGAGAAACCCGACTTCAATTCCCGGATACGGCAGAGTTTTTCTTTTACTTTTTGATCTATAATCTATTATGTAGTAGAAAATATTTAAGGATATTACTTTGTTTTACCAAGTAAAATAAAGGACAAATGTAAGGTCGCCATACTTGTAATTTCAAGTTTATCATGCTTCCAACTTACACCCGGTACGCTAATGGCAGGGAATAACAATGTTACAAATATAAGTCTAGTTAGCTAAACTCGTCCACGCCTAGGCATAAATCGGTCTTTCAGAGGATATGAAATATGAGACGAAACTCCGAAAAGACAGGGAACTGACAGAAATCAATATCATTGCATGACGAGTATGACTTGTAAGTACCGTGTTAATGCTGTTAAATAAAACGTTCGGCTAAGGAATGAGCGAGATTACTGAAGATGAGCAAAGTAATTAAGAGGAGGAATTGGTGGAAGGTAGATGGGTAAAGGTACGGATGACGCAAAATGAGGAAGATCCTTTTGGATTGAATGTGCGTGTCAGTTCGGATGCTAATGGAAGGCGTAGGGTGAGAACGGAAGCGGAGAGAGAAACTAAACGAGGCGAACGAAGGAGGTTTTGAAGGAGGCGAGCGATTGGCGGCGAGCGTATGAATTCCCGATTGGCGTAATCGCCACTCCCATCGAATTTCTCAAGCTCATTCCCTTCTCGATTAATTCCACCTGAGGTCTTATTAAGGCGATCGGAGATTTGAATCCCTTACGGTTCCGGGAGGAGTTATTGCTGAAAACAGGCGAGGAATGCAGACGGAGTGCGTTTACTTCCGGAGAAATGCGAAAGGGGTTATTTGCAAGGTCCTCTGAAGCACGGATGTCGTGAATGCCTAGGCGCGTAGCGAAATTTCAAAGAGAAGGATTCACAATCCGCGGAAACTGGAGTGTGATTTCCAAACGGATATCCAACACGTTTCATTCGACGTATGAAACTCCTCACGAGAGAAGATATTATGAATTCCGACCGGAGTGATGAGATGATCTCCACCCAGAATCAAACTTGTTGCAGTGGTTTTGCCTTTGTGCATTCAGCCCTGTATCGAATATTTGCTAAAGCCTGAATATAGAAATATACATTATTAACCTGCAAGCCGTCCTTCAGCGTTTAGGAGGAGAAAATTATATAAAGGACCGATTGAAGTAGAAAATACAAGCACGAAAATAGCTGGCACGAATAACTAATGCAATGTAGTAATACCGTAATTACGCTAAAATAAAACCATTTTTTCCTTACGGGATTCTGAAGTAAAATAGATCGATTTTCTAATCATAGGCAAACTCCTCGACTCCATGAGATTTCAAATTCTGGATGATTACTTTCATCGATGAGTTATATTCGCAAATTTATTTTGAAAATGTAAATAAATGTAACACGTTCAATTAAATTCAAAGAGAGAGAAAAGACGTATATTTTTCCACAAAACATTTTTTTATTATTTATTATCAGACAATAATAAAACTTTTTCGCATGGAAAAGAATATATCCTTTCTCCCTCATGGGGAGGATATTATATTCTAGGAAAGAATTCACGACTTCCACAACCTCTTGGCCGCCTCCGTAGATTTCTTAAAATAAATAAATGTATGCATAGAGATACGATATACGCCTTAAATCTCCAACAACGTCGATTTTTTTGTTATGTGAGCAGCGAAAGAGATGCTGAACTTATAATGAAAGAACAAGAAATTATAATCTTTTACATGATGAGTTTTCCGTCAATATCTCCTATGAGAATTTCAAGATACAGAACAGCTAGGGCAGAATAACAGTGTCACCACCCAGAACAGTCAACTTAATTATTCATCTTCAATGTATTCACGTTTCCAATTTTCCCCCAGACAAGCAACTAATTTCGTGTCATCAGACGTGTTTTTCCTTTCGAAGCAGTAAAAACACCTACGAAGCACAACAAATCCATACGTTTAACTTCAAGCGGTTGGTCATACGCTAAGAAACTGCGAAAAAATAACTATTCTGCTCAACAACAACGTTCGCTAAGAAAGAGAACGTTATCCATTACCAGCCTTAAACAAGCAATCAACCTTAATCCCATCCCTCATAAAAAGATTAAAATCTCCAAGGAGGACACGCACGAAGGATTCCGGACCTCCAATCTTCAACGCAAACATCCTCATCTTGGTGAGTTGATCAACAATTAGGATCGCACCACGGAGAAAAACGACGCCGAGAGGGGGATTTGCGTCGTAAAAAAACGACAAAGAGGCGCAGTGACACCGCGCCTCGGCGAAGATGAGAAAAGAGGAAAACACACGAGTCCCTGAGACCGAGCTGATTAAATCCTTCGAGGAGCTATATACAGGGTCGTTTAAGTCTCCCTGGCTACGAGCCCAAATCCCTGCCTTCGCATAACGAGGAGTACAAGAGATGGTTACGACAGCTATCAGAAGACGGGTAAAGGTAAGGGTGTACAAAAAAGGGGGCGTTCACCTTTGGAGGAGAGAAAGACAAGGTTTGTAGGAAAATTGGAAGAGAGGAAGAGTTGCAGCAAAGGAAGGAATGTAGGCATAAAGGTGGGGCTGATATAGAAAAGAACATGAAAGGATTTGATGCGGAAATAAAGGCTGAAATATGAAGGAGGGTTCCCGCTGGAGACATCCCTTCTAGTGAGGGAAGAGAAATTTGAGAGGAAGAATGCCAGCATTACGACAGCTTATGGTATGAGAGTGTAATAAGTCGCGTGGTGATATTCACGGGGTAAGTAAGGGCGGGAATGAAAGTCAATGGACCAACCATGCGCAGAAGCGCCTAAGCAGCATCAGCTGCGAGGAAAGCCCAAAAAATTTGAATATGAGGGAGTTAAATGAGTAAAAAAACATGGACAGCTGAGTGAATTGAGATATGAGATACCTAGGATTCAATTTACTTGCGCAATATTCTTAGGGATAAAGGGGAGCGGATTTACAATTGGGATGATTTCAGGGAAGTACACAATAGACGGAACTGCATTTATTATCCGAGAACAGATACCAAAACCCGTATATCTCATGAAATCAGTGTAGTGCAGCCATATCCAACACACAAACCCGGAATAATAAGTCATAAAATTCGAAAAAAAATCAAGGAATAAAAGACATTCTTCCTATACGTTACCGCTTATATTCTACCTGTAAATTTTTGAATGTAAACAACGTGTACGCACCTACTTAAATTTGATAAAAATTGAGCTTGTGCAGTATAAACTCTGCCAATTATAAACTTCCTTCAGTTATTACGGATATACTTCATTCACACGCGAGAGGAAAATTACTCTGCACATAATTTTGGAACGGTCAGTAAGACGAAAAAGGAAATGTAATTTTCCACCTGGTTAGATTAATTTACATCTTAATTATGGCGATATTGAAATGCACCACAATTAATTAGAAGTCTCTTCCCACATCAACCCCATAGTTAACTTACGTGCGCAACACAGGCAACGGATATTAGGAGATAAAAGATGGTAAAAGATGGAAGAGTACTATTTTACATAAAAAAATGCAAAAAATACATACTAAAATCCTCTTTCGCAGTAAAAAAATCACAAGGTCCTGCGAAGCTTACAGATTGTAAAATCTAAAATTTGGAGGCCTGGAAAGGAAACAATAAACATCAACATTTTGAAACAGAGTATTGCTGAGTGAACGTTTCAATGGGAATATGTGCAAGCATTAAACAATGGTTAGGAAGAGAAGAGTTGGAAAATTAATTTTCTGGTTGAAACCAAATGGCCCACAAATCGTAATCGAGGAGAATGTTAGAGGATACACAATAATGAGAGATAATGATAAAATGAAGTAATAAATGGAAATGTTAGCGAATTAGTCAGAAGAAGATTGAAATAAGAATGGGGATAATTAGAGAGGGCCTAGGAAAATCAGCTAGGAGAATAGGACGGGAGAAAACGCAGGAAGAAAGAGCATTGGGTAGAGCGGAAGAAAAGAGATGAAAGAACGCTCCATAATTATGCAGAGTGAGATTAGCTTTATAAAGGATGGCCCTAGCAACAAAAAGAGTGAGTGGCAATTGGATCCAAGGATGAGAAGAAAAAGATATATTAAGTGCGAGTAATTATGAAGAAGGAAATAATCTCGGGAGGGCGGAGCTGGAGGTATGGGTGGGCGATTGGCGAGAGGGGGAAGATTACTTGTTATCGAGGGAGAAGTAGGCGGTACCTTCGTCGATCAACCGTCGAACCGCCTGGGAGCTTACATAAAAACGATGTAATACAAAAAAACCTTTAAAATACGTTTATGTATGTACGTACGTATGTATAAAATGGAGAAAAGAGGGTCTGAAAAAGTCACGCTGAGAGAGAAAGTGAGAAAGTCACGCTGTGTCGTTCAAGGAGTCATAAAAAATCTAAATGATCAATGAAAAAATATAAAAGTGGAAAGAGATTGAGTTTACCATTTAATGGAAAATTTTATTATCCAAACAACATCTCCTTTATACAGAACAGAAAGTTAATTGAACTAGCTAGGAGAGGTTATAAAAGAGGAAGATTGGGGTAAATTATTTCTGAGAAAGAGGCATATTGGATGGCATAATTGCTATCTAAAGATTGCTCCTACTCGAGATGAAAGATATGTTACAGTTCTAAAGAAAAATATCAAGAGAGCGGTTATTAAGAAATGGAGATGGAACGATTATATATCAGGACTACAGGTATAAATTATAGGCAAGTGAAAACCTTGAGAAGAAAGAGTAAGTGTTACGCATATCAAACAGAAGAAACGGTAGACAGGGAAAAGCCACAAAATCTTATTTTGCTTCGAATAAAAATGTAGATTGGATGCACGTGGAAATACATCGCACGCTACAGAAAGAAGTTTTTTCTGAAGAAGCTATTGTCGTGGAACCAGTAATTTAAAAAATGCTACATCAGCTAAAGTCATTTCGCACGTGAGAACTCACGAGGATTCAAGCTCGGAACCGCGTTACACACTTGACTATCCTGAGGCCGTAAACCGTTATCGTTGCTCTAATAAATTCTGCGGAAATCTGAGTTTGGGTCTGATTGGATTTCCTATATACGGAATCTATATCGCAAAATTATAAATTCCTTAAGTAGAGTGAACAGACATCCCCAATAATGCGGGACCATCCCCCTTTTCAATCATCAGTTCCGTTGCTCCAACTGGCTCAGAAATCCCTTTTCTTGTAGTCACGGGATGCAAACCAGGAATAGCATGATAATTTTTGTCGACGACGGTTTCTTTGAGCACGCACCGTGGCCTCGGAGATATTGCCCTCCTTCCACTGTCTGCAAATAGTAATTAGGTCATTATGTCACTTGCTCGTTAGTTTTGGAGCTTCCTTGTCGAGTGTGCAGAGCATACATTTTAATATCTGTAAACTGTACTCACGATTCTATCAGAAACCTCTGCGAGTTGCTTGTATTTCAGGGCATACTGACCTGCTTTTACTGCTCTGAAATTTGGTCACCAAATCCATAGGTCCGTAAATACTTTATCATCACACAGTAACCATGAATACATTTCCAAAATGAATTTCAAGGACTAACCGAATTAATTTCTCATAAATGCTAGGAAACCGGTCCACTCTACATGCATCCGGAAATTGGATTTAACGTTTGACGTACGCCGCTGCCCAATTTCATCGACCCCTCTTCTTTCAAAACATTCCTAACCACGCCACTGAAGCGCGTTCTACACTTGCGCGGTGGGAGTGGAGCTGTAGGCCATCTGTAGAGCGGTAGTCACGCTCCGTTGTGCCGATGGCAGAGGATGAAAGACGTGGAACATCGAATCTGAGTCGGCAACGGCCTGTGAAATCCGCTTTCGATATTGAACGCGCAAAATGAGCCGCGCGATGTCTCCGAGGCTTCTGCACTCAAACATGGAAATAGAACGGTAGAGCAAACGGAACGTTTAGCAGCAAAAGTGGAATAAATTGATCTGTTTCGAACGGAGAAAGTAGAATAAATATACTTCGGGAAGAATTGTTACCGTAATATATTCCACTCTAAATAGAATTTAGTTTGTGAAACAAAGTGACTCAAACGCTTCCTTTCAAATAATACAAAACACCATACGATGATAGCACATTTTCTGTTTTGTAATATTTTTCCAACCGTAAAAATTTCGTAAAGGCTTAATATCAGGAGAAATCTTTTTAACAATGATTTCGAAAGGTCTGCATCGAAATCTTTTAGGAGTTAGAGAAATGGGTAAAACTCTTAAGTATAATATATTATAAAACAGGAAAATTATAATTACGTCGAATAAATTGCAAACACCTTTTGAATGGGTCCGTTCACTTAATTGTTGGTATATTGCAGAGTAATTCCTCAGTGTCAGTCCTTTCAACCGCAATAGAAATCACTCATATAATGAAAATAGATTGAGAACAAATGACGAAGATTTCGTCATAAGAATTTTCATGATGTAAAAGCGTAACATTCTGTTGTTCATTAAATCTTACCGATTAACTATTTCATTCACTATATATCGATTATAAATTGGTTATTAGTACAAGACTTGCGAGTATACTTAGATAATTAATTCAGACCTATAATATTATGTCCTTCATTTCCAAGGTTCTATTATGGATATTTAGAAGAAGAAATCCTTCCTCTGATCTCATCTAACCTCTCAAAATTCACGTAACAAACAAAGAGAACGGAACTAACGACATTAATTAACACCTGAATTCCCCTCTCTCCCTCACACAAAAGAAAGAAAATTTGGCAATATTAATACAACACGGCGGAAGTAAAGCCTATTTAAGAATGTGTAATCCAGGCTTCCTCCGACTACTCGAGGTGCTATCCATCAGATAAGCTTGCTATGAGCTTCACTTTCCCTGTATGGGCGAAAGGACGGGGAAAAGGGAAGAGACAAAACGTAATAGAAAAGGGGAACGAATGATGAAGTCCATGAATCATACTAACGCCGGAACGATGTTCGACCAGGGATTTGTGAGAAGGGTTCCGTCCGGCAATATGAAGAAGGGGGGGGGGGAGAGAGGTAAAGGGAGGAAGTATAGGGTGAGAAGAAGAGTCAGTAGGAGGCATAAAGGAACAGCCGGCTTCGGTCAGGTGAACCGCCAGGAAACTTATCTTACATGCTAAGGTAGTTCTGGAATCTTGCAAGCAAACCTGCTGGACATATGGGATGAGGTTTTGAGCAGGGTTCCGCAAAATAGTTCCTAAGTAAGACGGAGAAGGAACAGATATTGCATCAAACCCCGAGATGAAATTTTAACGACGAGAAAGAATGTATGAAACTGAAAAAATTCCTTTTTGTTTCCGTTTACTCACCAGTATACCACAGTTAATGAGAACTTTCACTGAAGGTCTTCATATATTTGTGAAAAGTAAGTAATGAAACCGGACCTGATTTCCTTGTGTATCTAAAACTAGTATCACAGAATTCGCCTCACTTAACATTCAACTAATCAGTTTAAAATACTACGATAGCTACATCAACATTGCGAATAAACGGAGATAAAGTTTGCGAATTCGTCTCAACATAATTGATGGTAATTCCCAAAGAAAAGTTTTTCTTAATAATAATAGTGTAATAAGACCGCTAAAACATGAGCCTAACGGTATGAAATGAAGGTAGTGTGGCCGGCACCACGCTTCCACCGCATATAATTACCCAATTCTCCGATACTAATTACTCGTATCACAGGCTGAGTCGACCAGTGGTTTCTCCGAAAAATGCCAGCTGGTAAATTGCCGTAGCTGGGAATTGAGCCCCAGCACTTAGCGTGCAAACTAGCGCCTTAACCGCTGAGGCAGACATTCTTTAAATTTTGCTTTAATTTTTACTGGAATATACTAATCTCCCTCACTGAATTACCTAAAGGTATACTGACCCAATGTATTCGAATAAAACCATTGAAATGGGAAATCAAATTTTCTTTCACGCTGTCCTTGCAAAATTCTCCAATAGAAGAAAATGGAGGAAAGCAGCTCAGACAAAGAACGCAGTGGTGGGGAAAAACTTTCGCTTGGAACACTGAACACAGGTACCTTTATAGGAACTGAACTCTTCGTCTTTTTACACCACCCGCCGGCTTTGTCCTATTTTTCAAGAAATCTGTGTTCAGTCACAAGTTGAAAAGGAACTCAAGGTTAATATACCCCCTGCCATACGCCAATGGTGAATAAATCTAAATCAAGGTTGAAAGATTTTTACTACGAATCACAATGTGGAAATAAATCGAGAATATTAAGAAAGTTCACGGTCAAATTTTTACGAGAAATGAAACGCAGGGAAGACGTACTTCGTAAGATCAAGGTTATCAAATTCAGATGTATTAAATTTCCAATGAGAGGATAAATAGTGGTATAGTTATCCTCATTCCAGCCGACCCGTTCCCGATCGATTTACTCGGCTGGATAAAAAATTACCAAAGAAAATAAATTTCGGGTTACGGGCCTTGAGCTATGCGCCTTACCCTTCGACTTATTTGGCCAGAGAGGGCAGAAGAAAGGAGGGGGGCGATCGGGTGCCGAAACGAGGATTATAAGGGCCAGCGATGATAATGAATAGCTGCAGAAGAGGAATGGCTGTGAGAGATAAGGAGCGAGGACAGGTGGGTGTGTAGGATTCGTACGGCGAGAAAAGGAAAGGAGAGGGAGAGAGCAACGATTAGGTCACCAGCCGAGGAAATTCTCCCATTCAATGAAGGGATTCCAGCCACAATTCATTTCGATTGGCTTTTTGGATGGGGATTCCTATCGGCGGACGGGGCAGCGACGGAGGATTTGGTTCTTCGACGGAATTACGCTGCGGAAGGATACGGGCGACCGTTGAAATGTTTGTGCCGCTTGAAGGTAGTAAGTCCGCATAATCCGGCCCCTAAATATTGCTATTTCACAAGCCATATCTCCAAGAAAAGGAAAAGCTCCGATACGTATAAATAAATGTATGGCTCACGAAATAAACCCAGATGAAATTATTATTTACCCACAATACATACGTATTGTTGCACACATCATCTTCAATTACTTTATTTTCTTAGACAGTTTTAAATTTAAGTACTTCAACGATCCGATTACGCTAAGCTGTTTCTAATACTTAATTTCGAATGACACGTTTTGAAAATCGCTAATTTATATCTCCTTGAACGAGTAAACGTTTCGCGTTCGCCCCTCTGTAAGGAATTTTTACAACCCACTGAAAAATTAGGATAAAAAACTTTTTTAAATAAAAACGTATGCATAATTCTTAGGGTATTACTTGAAAATTTCGACTAATATGTGCACCGATAAAATAGTCTGAATCGCTAGCCTTTAATTGTAGATAACTGATACTAATTGGAATCAGATCCAAAGTCTTTTTTCTTTCCATACAATTAAAATACCTTAACGCAACTATGTAACTCAGTGTCACCAAATTCACATTCACACTGGGAATGGATTGGGAATGCAAATACTAATATACTGCACCCAACAAGTGGCCAATCAGTGGTAAGAGGTAAAAAATCGAAATATATAAAAATAAAAATCAAAACAAAACTAGGTCCAAAAGCTGGTGAGTGAATTAAATAATCTATACTACGTGATCATGAAGAGACACGAGGCTAAGCAAGATATTTAGACAATCTAAGTTAATGGCTATAGCAACTGGCGTAAGAAGATTTATTCTGAGTGTAACGCAATGACGCTGGGAACATTACTTCAATTCGAGCCATTTACGAAGTGAGCCGGCGGATATGAATCCACGGTCAAGGAGTCTTCCGGTTTACCTCTTCGCCCAGAGTCATTGGAATGGAGTCCTTGACGCGACACGTTGGGATGGCGTGTGAACCCAGCGCTTGGCACTTTCAGAGGATTAGCGTCATGTAGGGACAATGGCAACAACGTCATTACATGCAAGAGAGGTTAACTTAGGCTTCACCGCCCTTTGGCAATGCAGCGCTCGAAATCCGTAGGGCTCAAATAGCGACGGCGAGAATACACCTTGACTCTAAACTGCAGCCACTATATTGCATTCGAACCCGCGTGGAACTTAAAAAAGAGTTTTCGATGAAAGCAACAGCAAGTTACCCTACGTGTCCTGGTTTAAAGAGAGAGATTTTAAATCTAAATACATTGAAGCATCGGCAGACGAGTAATTATGCTAAAGACGTTTTCGGCTAAAGAATACATTTTCGCCTTATCAAGTGCAGATAACGAGTTAAAGTTCAGCTAAAAATGTTTCGAATGACGCTCCAGCATGCATTTGCGCGAAAGAAAACATGCAAATTAGATATTTTTTCATTTTTATTTTCCTATAGAAAGGTAGTTTACTGACAGTGTTTCGGTATTATTTATTAATAGGAAACAAAGAAAAATCGCCCTTCGGCAAAGTAATATAATTATCTCCAACAACCGAGATATCACCACTGTACTTCCGCAAAAGTCACAGACTACTAAATTTCTGGAAAATCTGAGAATGATATAGCTAAATATGATTTTCTGATATAGCTAAATGTGAATGGGCATATTATATTTATAGATATGAAAAACGTTTTTGAAATCTTGATTGATTGTCAAAATCACAAACCGCGAATTCCTGGTATGTTTAACAGTCAAAATGAAAGCTCTGAAAAGGGGAATCTCGCTTATGAACTCAATAACCTCGGTAATTCTAGACAAACTCACTCATGGTGAATCAAAACCTCAACTAAGAAAGAGGCAATTTTTTATTGAAGCTGTGGATGGATTTTATAGTAATGATGAAAACGTACAGCTTTACAAGAGAAATGTTCCTGTTATTGTATATGCCTTCCAAACATCCAATTAGCTAACCTGCATTTTTAGGGGATAAAAATTACAAAAATAAATTTGAATATCTGCATCTTTCTACGATGACCTAAAAACAAGGATACGTCTAAGTAAACAGTTTATAGCAATCTAACTTCCAAGCCTGATGTTTTGTCTTCTGGTAACCATGGAAATCAAGGATAATGAAAGCTTTATACCTTTTCCTTGGATTTGTTTTGTTTCCCCATTTTTTCAATACTTGGAACTACTCATGAGCTAAAATCTTTGAAAATCACTTCCACATGAGTTTCGAGACATTCCAAGAACACTATTCTCAGATATGGAAAACGTGCCCAGAGACAATAGGTGGGCACGGATGATAGAAGTTTCGGCAAATAGAAAGGTCCCAGATGAGTGAGTAACTTTCCTAGAAGTACCAAATGTAAAATCAACACGTTTCCGGATGGAAACTGGGCAATGAATCTATATATTTTAGAGACGAATGATAAGTATTTACAGAGAAGAAGTTGCGGCATTTCGTCTGAAATCTGTAATCCCAATAAAAGAGCTACGATTTAATGAGTCTAAACACCGTGGACTTAAAAAGTATCAATGGGAGTAGAAGCCGGAAGGCTGAGGCTAATTGGACCACATTTATTCATTCGCACTTCTGAACCCATTCAAACTAATGCTAATCATTTCATAGGAATACTTATTAACCGTTAAATATAAATAAGCAGAAATAAATCACCAATTAATGACCTTTAACTTCGCGAAAGAACAAAACGAGTTGAGTCGAGGTTCGAGTCCCGGTTCCGTCAGACTTTTTTCATGTCCGTTTCTCCTTGGGAAGGTCGACTGTATTCTTTGTAGCAATGTTGCTTATAAAAATGAAGAACAGACGTTTAAATAAAGGAAAAGAAAAAGAAGCTTTTGATTGCAAAACTTTTACTGATAACAGATTCTTAGAGTGGAAACGATTAAAAATATAAAAAGCAATCATAGATAAAAAAGTTGAAAGAAGTTTAATTGGAATATAGGCTATTTGTAAACATGCCATTTTTAAGAACATGAAAGGATGGATTATATAAAATATAAATGATAGGAATAGCGCTAAGGAAGTGCACTGCAAAAATTTACTTCGTAAAATAAAGAACAGACCAGGGAAGAGAAGCATGGCCGATCCAAACAGACTATTTCTAAAATTTGGGTTTCTTGCTAGGAGTGTTTGAAACAAGCTGGAAATGGGCTGAAATCGGTCATGTCTTCTCATTCAATTTCAGCTTAGATCGTAAGCTAAGGAGACAGATATCCTTTCACAAATATTTCTTTCGGAAAAGCTTTCCCCTATAAAATCTCCCGATAACATTATAGAACCTGAAGAAGCTTATGGCAATCAGGCAGTATGGGAATTCTGTTTTTAGATGAGTTAATTCTCTGAAATAAGATTCCTGGAGGAAAAAATTAAAGGTTGCTAATACGAAGCATTACACCGTGTTGACCTTGTCTCAATTTCTCCTCAGCCAACCTTTCCTTTGCCTTCTACTGAGCATTTAAGTACCATCAGCTTTCGCGTGGCCCTACTTTTTTTCGTCTTGAGACCTTCAAATCCTTCACCGAAGTCTTTAAATGGGAAAGCCTTCTCGCTCTCATCTTCCGTAAACTCCTTTTAATTCCCACTTTCCATTTCAAATTTTAAAAACTTTTCCCGAGCTATTTTTTCCGAAGAAAACTTTTCCTCTTAGTCCTTGGGAATAAGGCCTCATCCACCTCTTCCCTTTCGCACGCATTTCTGAAGGGTCCCATGCTTTACTATTAATCCCTACCCTCTCTTTATCACCCTCTTTCAAATTAACTCGGCAGTCTCCGCAAATTCTGTCTTCGAAATAAGCAGCTGATGCCATTCTCAGGGACAAAAACTTAAAATTACTCCGGCTTTTATGACGTAGACGCTGCCTGGTGTGAGTATGACAGCTGCTTTGAGGAGCATTCTCAAGGGAGGGTACGACAGCGATTAACTAGAGGAGAGACGTAAGTAAGGAAAGCAAGATAAAACGATTTAAACCAGCAATTCGAACGTCTGGTTTTAATCCCATGTCGGTTCAAGGCGGCAAGGGAGACACTGAAAAGGAGTTCGTAGAAATTCTCAATTTCAAAACATGATCACAAATACGTATGTAACAGAAATCATCTAGTCGAACGAGATGTAACGGATGGGGCGTAACTCAGAAGGATATTGACGGCCGGATTCGACCAGAGCAAACATCCTCGGGGATGCATACCAAGGAAAGTTAGGTGGTATTTAATAAGGTTTGAATACTAAATTTAAGGTAATGATGTGAATTATGTTCATAAAAGCATAACTTTTACCGAGTATCAATGATTAAAGTAAGTATCCCATTGAAAAAGAGCATTAATTCACTCTATTACGAGAAATGAACTTTGATGTAGCGTAAGCCGTTTTATTTACCAACAAATTTCACAATATTGACTAAACTACTTAGATCTCTCAATACTATACACAAAACTATAAGTTTTAGTTTACCAAATTTGCCAAAGATATCCACCGATGAAGTGAAAACAAGCATTCGCAATTTTACTCGCGTGTAAATGGAACCATCACTTTTTCTACGGATGTAAAAAATTTCAAATTTATTACGAGAGCAGATGAACTTATTATTCTTATCGTTGCTGTTATTTTATATGCCCAAATGAAAAGTTCAAAATCTTTTCTAAAACCACTTGATACATTAGGCTACAATTAAAACTACGGCAAAAATCGGAGTACTTTCCCTTCATCTATTTCTATATAAACACAACTAAAATCTTGGGGATATCTTAATTTTTAGATTTAGGCGGAGAGCACAATGTTTTCACAATATAATTAAGGTGAGAAACACAAATTAAAGTCGGAAGACAATATTCTAAATTGAAAAACGAGTAAATCACACACGGAACCGAGAAACACCACCCTGAGAAGAGAAAAATAAATTCATAGATATAACGTCATAGATATCAAGTAATTACGAAATTGAGACTTAATAAAACTT
This sequence comes from Ladona fulva, assembly GCA_000376725.2. Classification (NCBI taxonomy): domain Eukaryota; kingdom Metazoa; phylum Arthropoda; class Insecta; order Odonata; family Libellulidae; genus Ladona; species Ladona fulva. Next base: position 832,030 of record KZ308114.1, on the reverse strand, counting down.
GTTCGATGTTTCCTTTTTCGGAAAATTGCGTACGTTTACGAGAACGAATATCAGATAAGAAATATGTATTTAAAAGATTAAGATTCCAAAGAATCAATAAATCGATTCTTTAAATACATTTAATCTATATTCCATGATAGTTTAAAATAAGCAGGGTAATTACCCATTTGTATTCACGCATTAGTAAACGTATTATCTGCGCTACGCGACCATGGGCTGAGAACTCGTGATGAGTAAAATTTAACACTTATTTGGTATTCTACTTGATGTATAAATGGCTTCCCGGATCCTGCTTCCAACCAATGTATAATTAAAGTCACATAAAACCATAAAAATCCGATCAATAACCAGAAATTCCGCGAAAAACCCAAAACGCCAACTCAAAGCGCCAAAACGCAGACGATCATTAGCGATTCTGCAATTTTCCACGAAATTTCGCAGCCGAAAAAAATAGCAAAATGACGAAAGTTTAATCGCATGCCATAACCAGACGGCCGTAAAATCAGCAAGTTAATCTTCTCCGTGAAAAAAAAAATCACCGAACCGCAGCGTGCGGTTCGCAGGCCCGAAACTCAAAACTATCAGGCTCTCTTTCTCCCTTCATCAATCCCGACCCTCGATACCCCTTCCAAATAAAAAGGCCTCAAATTACTCTCTCCGACCCCATCCTCAAACACAGCCGCCCGATCAAGAGCACATGTATCCAACCCGTTTCAACGCCCGTATCCTTCCCTTCCGCAACCCATTCTGAGACCTAACCCCAACCCCGTTCTTCGACCCCCTCTTCGAAGAGGGATGCCTTATTCACACACGCACTATTAAAACATGCCGTCTACTTCGTTAGCAAGACTGAGGCTGGAGCCATCAGAGCGGCAGATCCGAAGAGGACGCGCCTTTGCTGTGAAAGGGATGAAGGTAAACAGACGTGCCGAATGGCTACTGGCAGAAGAAGGATGGAAAAGAAAATTTGCGAGAGTATGCGAAAGACGGTGGAGGCAAATTAATTAGTGTTAAATAGGACAACGACGTCCAAAAGTTCTTTAAGATTGGAAGAATTTTAATTCCTTGAGGAAATATCACTAGCTTTGAGACGAAAGCAAATTTGAAAATAAGAGAAATTGATCGCTATTGGAAGAGCCTCAGACATGCACATCTGGTTTTTACTTAAACATGGGTCAATCCTAAGCGACCACTCCAGAGATCTCAACCAAGTATTTCCAGCTTTACTTTTTCAACACATAGAAAAACCTTAAGCAGTATTAATGTACCTTAATGTGCCAGTTTAAACTCTAATTTATTCAGAACAGAAAAGAAAAAGTTAACTTTCCTCTCTAGCAAGCTTCATTTTAACAGTTAAATTTAATTATAAATCAAGTTTCTATATGATCGAGNTCGCTATTGGAAGAGCCTCAGACATGCACATCTGGTTTTTACTTAAACATGGGTCAATCCTAAGCGACCACTCCAGAGATCTCAACCAAGTATTTCCAGCTTTACTTTTTCAACACATAGAAAAACCTTAAGCAGTATTAATGTACCTTAATGTGCCAGTTTAAACTCCAATTTATTCAGAACAGAAAAGAAAAAGTTAACTTTCCTCTCTAGCAAGCTTCATTTTAACAGTTAAATTTAATTATAAATCGAGTTTCTATATAATCGAGGCAAGCACTGTGTTAGAAGAAAAATTATTTTGGCCGATGTTTACCTTTTAAGATTCAAAATTGAGAGAATTTAACAAAGTACGCGAAAATATACACTTCTTTTTACCCATCCAGAACGATATTTGAATCCGAGCAAATGCTTATTCATATGCGAGGAACACGAGCTGAATTGATAGTATTTATGGCTGAAGATAAAAATTACATTAATATTAATTGAAGGGAAAAATCTATTTAAAATCTGTCATGAATAACGGCGAGTTTACTAATTATTCAAACCATTACCAATTACGATAGGGCGCTATGCGCAAACTTTATAAGAATATTTTTTGCCAACATACTGTATGATGCCCGAAACAGAAGGAAGCAAAATTACTACAATATTACGACATAGGAAAAACAAAACGCTAACATTATAGGGACGGAGCATTGAAAAAAAGGGGAGGGAGATATAGGGCTTCAAGGGATACGAGCAAAGGGTTGCTATCATAAGATCAATATGAGTGCTTCTAACTCAGACGGAGCAGAGAGTGGAGATGCTTGTGTGCATTCGGGCACTAAACCGAGATCCAACGATTACAAAACTGCTTTCCGATTCATAAAGAGCCAGCACAAAGCTTTTTACGAGGTAAACATTCGGATATGAACTCCTTATAAACAGCAATTTTTTCATAAGTCCCTGACGCATATTGTCCTAGACTGTGTATTTCATACATTGAAAGATATAGCAGCCACTGAATCATTGTCTATATGAACACAATATACTCTTATTACAGCGGAAGTGACGCAGGACACTTCCAATTATCCGGGTAGTTAACCGAACATCCGATTAATTCAACAAATCATACAAAGGTTCCAAATCACGACAAATTTGTTCGTAGAGTAATACGTCGGTGGTTTCGACATTAATTACTAAATAATTATTATTTGGCGACGGATTAAACAATAGGGATGTATTCGGGGAAAATAATCTGTCATCTAAGAGTAAAAATGTATATCCACGTTTCAGAGATAAATCGCTAAATGATGGTAATGTCGTTACAGTCGAAGCTAAAGCAAGCACAAAGCAAATTCCGGCCTCGGTAGCGTAGTAGTTAGCGTGTTAGCCAAGGTACGCCGGGGTCATGGGTTCATATCCTGGTTAGGGTATGGTTGTTCGTGATCGAGACTTGTACAAGGATAACTGTGAGAGTGATCTCTTAAGACGAAAACTCGCCTAATAAAGATGTCAGTATTATTATTAATATTATTAGTATTACAAATTCAATATGCTCGGAAAGAAATGAGATTAGTCCTCACGTACTGTGACACATAGGATAAAGAAGAAACTCCCTTCTGAAACCAATTTCTTTAGCCAAGATACTATTTATCATAAGACATAAACATATATGCAAACTCTTGAACATAAGTGGAGTTAATTACATTTCAAGTGTACTTGTACATGCGTGAGCATTCTTCAAAGCACGCGTTCGCCAAATCGCAGTCAAATTCGAAAACGACAAAAAGAAGGCTTAGGAAGCCGATAAATTTGTAAGCAGAATCACTCGAAAGACAAGGTATTGTTATATTTGCTTGCGAAAATGTAACCAAGACATGGTTACTTATGACTTTTTAAGTTTTTATCTAACACATTATCTAACAAGATTTTTATCTAACACATCATAACATCTATGTTTATCAGGATAACCGACCAGATAATATTGAATTTAAAGTAAAATAAGCGACAAAATTGAGTTGCTCTAAAAGTAATGCGTAGATAAACCATATACATGTTCGTCTTCTTATTGCCGTGAGGATATAATGATACACGACGTGAAAAATACTCAAGCTTCTACGAGCCCAGGCAACGCCGAAATGCTGATAATCAGGAGTCTACCATGCTTTCCAAAGCTCTTTAAGGTACGCGAAAAAAAATCACTCTATCAATGGGAAGGAGATTTTATTTTCGTCAAACCCTCCCTTCGTAATATGCGTAAGCTCACCGGATTTAAAATATCCGAGGGACGAACTTCACAAGGCAGTGTGAGCGAGGGCACCTTTTCAAGCTGCCGCATCTCCAGATTGAGCAACCCTGCGAGAGACGAAAAACTTCGTTTGTGAGGAAGGAGGCAGAGAAAAAGAGGAAACGAGAAGGAAGGAGAGGGGAAAAAGAGGATCTGAGAAAAGGAAGGCGCCTCGAGCGAAGATGATAAAGAGCAGCTATTGGTTCTCCACTTATGATCAAATTTACACCGAAAAGGAGGCTGTAGGCACCAAACACTTCAGCACTCGGTACCCTAAGGCACATCACTAAAGCCACAAACTGCTAGCAATCTAAAATCGGAGCGTCAATGCCTGGCTTCAAGTGCTTCCGCTGCTACATTAATGCAGAACTTTCAAACGCAAGCAATCCTTGTAGCGTAACTATCCAGGAGATAAGGCAATAGCCAATATTTTCATAATTTACCGCTTGATGAGATGTCGCTGACGTAAACTAAAAAAAAAAATGCCGACTTTGTATTTCAAACAGAAAACTGTATTAAAAAAGTGATTGCGATGAAATTATACAAAAAAGCTACGTGTATCATTTTTTCATTGCATTTGCATTTTAATGTTTTTATCACATACTTTATTTGAATCATGGACCTCAATTTCACTGAATTTATTTATACTGTTGAAATGTCTCATTACTGACATTTTTAGCTATTATTATCAACATGTTTGCGAAAGTATTTTTAACACCCCTTCTTCGTAGATATTTTCCTTTTTATAGATTAGTTTTCACAAGCATCAAAATTTCTATACCTACGAGTTCTTCTAAATGTTCTACAGCTCTACGTATCTTAAGCCAAAAGTTTCTTTCCATCGAGTTTATTAACACTAGATATAAATTAAATGGTAAAAGATATGTCTCAACCTCTCATAAATAAAGATGTTCAATCTCTTAAGAACATTCTAATAAGAGCTAATATTTATTAATGTAATTGCTCACCTGTTAAAATCACGAGTATCTTAAACCATGGTAAATATTTATGATAAGCCGATAAAGGTTTTAAAAAATGCATGAGTAAAATAAGTATTTTGTGTACGCAAATGCTTGTGTTTGGAAATGTCAGAATAATTTGATACCTAATAATTTGAATGACATCACATCATTTTAACAATTTCAAAATCGTTAATATAAGGGCTCCTATGTTGAGGCATAATTTGCGTTAAGGCAAACACCTGAGTGAGTCAAACAGAATTAAGCTTCGGAATGAATAAAAGAGAACGACCTTTTGAGTAAACCTAAAAAAAATGCTCATAATGTAATGACGAAGACAAAATTAATATTACTGATAAAATCTCAGTAAAAAGCCAACTTACGGCATCAAACACAAGATAAAAACCTTCCTTCACATGAAAGAGATCGATGGGGAATCCACAGGAATGACGTAAATGGAGGTTAAAATATTTGAGCAAAATAGATAAGGAAGGTTTACGAGCGTTTATACAACCCATCCCATTTTTCCTGGAGCGAGCGTAGAAATAATCCTCGCGCCCTTCCTCTTTATCCATCCCAGCACATTCCAAAACATCGCTCGAATGTGGGCCTAAACCGCATGGCTGTGGAGATAAAAGAGCCAAACGCCTACTCCCTCAGAAGTGCCGGCCACAGGAGCGCAAAATCTCAAAAGATTGCTAAACCCTTTCAAATTATTTATTTTGATGACACACCAATTCCCTTAAAAAATTCAAAAACAAATTCGCAGTAGAAGCTTCTTTCGCAGTATCCCTTTCGGCCGGACCTCTTGATTCGCACCAAAATTTTCGTTAAATAATTGCAAAGGGTTCAAACCTCGAGGTTCTTGGTTTAAGAATAATCCTTTACATTTAACCACCACTTGCGACTCACGCCACTTTCTTTGTTGCCAAAATCCCATTCACTTGTATAAGCTTAGAAACGTTTTTCCTCTCAACGTTTTTCCTCTGTAAACATCTTTATTGTCAACGCACTTATCTACATTTTACCCAAAGTATACTGAATGGAAAGGGGCTGTAAATCTCTGCAGCGAGCTTTCAGGGGTGAATATTTTATCACTTTCCTTAAGATTCACGGGCCCCAAACGCCTCGTTTAACTTGTCTTTATCTACTTGAGGCATACATTACTTTGAGGCCAAGCGTTTCTTGCTCACATGGAGCCTACCTTTCCGAGGGCAAGGGATGCTTCATATCTACAAATCTCAAACGGGTACGCAAGGAAGCGTTTGAGAAAAGGAAAACCAAGCCACATCAGGAACAACTCAAGATGGAATAAGTGGAAGGAAAGCACCAAAAATTCATATTTCGAAATACATAAACATAGTATGAATATTTTACGTAAAGGCTGGAAAATTCGTGAACGGGAACTAATCTCCCAGAAAAGACTCATAATTAAGAAAAATGTAAGAATTTAGGCTCTGAGTGAAGGTAATTTTAAAAGAGGCATATATAAACCAATTAATTTATACTGCCCCATTAATATTTACCATTAAAATATACAAGGACATTGTCTCCAAAAACCTGAACCACCCCGCGAATATAAATATTGCATCCGTCAAAATTCGCTAGGTTGGCTCTTTTCTCATATTAATGCATCTACATCAGAAAGAATTCTTTTTCCCTGTGTTGCAAGAAGATATCAATATTCAATAAGAGTACATAGAATATTTAACATCACGAAATTGAAGGAATTTGTATAATTTTAGCAAAATAGCTATATGGTTAAAAAGTTATTTGAACATTCCAAAATAATTTTTTCAAATGATGAATTGTACTAAGGATATGATTACAAGGGAGATAAAATCTGCATGCAATTGGGAGGAGAAAAGCACAAAAGATAAGCGGAAATGAAAAGTGTGTGACGGTTGGGATTCGATCCCGGACTCCGCACTTTCGGGTGGATGCTTTCATAAATGAAAGAAATTGTAATCTTACACATACGCAAATCCTAGATTCGACCAGAGCAAACATCCTCGGGGATGCATACCAAGGAAAGTTAGGTGGTATTTAATAAGGTTTGAACACTAAATTTAAGGTAATGATGTGAATTATGTTCATAAAAGCATAACTTTTACCGAGTATCAATGATTAAAGTAAGTATCCCATTGAAAAAGAGCATTAATTCACTCTATTACGAGNAAAGTTATTTGAACATTCCAAAATAATTTTTTCAAATGATGAATTGTACTAAGGATATGATTACAAGGGAGATAAAATCTGCATGCAAATGGGAGGAGAAAAGCACAAAGGATAAGCGGAAATGAAAAAAGTGTGACGGTTGGGATTCGATCCCGGACTCCGCACTTTCGCGTGGATGCTTTCATAAATGAAAGAAATTGTAATCTTACACATACGCAAATCCTATTAATCCTAAGTCCTATTATCCTAAGTCCTATTATCCTAAGTCTAGTGCCCGAACGTAATCAACCAAGACGTGCCCGTAGATTCGAAGACGGGTTCCTCTACGGTTTTTGAAAATTGGGTTTAATTATCCATCAGAAATTTCATCTCCAAAGCCATCAAACAAAACATGATTTTGATTAATGACAAGACGACGCTATCCCAGTTCAAAAAAATTGCTTTTCTGAAATGAGTGACGCCATTTTCCCACTCGAATAGGTGGCGCATAGATGAATGCAAATTGGTGGAGCTAAACACAATGGTGGTAATTCGCCGGGAGGTTAATAGAATGTGATTCATTGAATTCTGACTCGGAATCTATAATATTATCTGAATCGGAAGATGTTGGTATTGTGAAATAAATCATCATTCAATGTTTTTTTGCACAGAGAATAAATTGTCAAGGTAATAAATAAGTAGTGAAATTTCATGTTGTTTTAATGTATGTTTAATTACTTTTGTTTGAATGCCATTTTCGCGTCGTTTACAATGCATATTAAATTATATAATATTGTGTTTTTTATTGAATAAAATTGTCCTTGCAAGCTGAATCGCTTAAATTGGAAATTTTGGAGGATTTTACCTCATGATCCGAGAAACAGGCAGACTGCAACATTACCATAACCAATTGGCATAGTTGCCTAGTTGTAGTCCCACGCGTGAAGACTGAAGACAGAAAATGCTAGAGGCTCCATCTTTTATCACCCGCGGTATGAAAACAAAAACGACGCGTTAAATCATAACGCGAATATGGATTGAAGAGAAATAACCACCCTCGTAAACACCTCCGCCCATTTAAGGGCCACGGGTCCAACAGTATCGAAGATGATATCATGGGAAGCATAAATAAAATCGGCCCGTATTCCGAGTCGGAAAGACTTTAAAGATCGCAGGAGCCCGGAATTAAACTCCCACTTCACCTCCGACCTTCGAAAGAGCGAAAAAATTGAGAATATGGAAAAAAAACTCCTTTCGAGAGAAAGAAGCGAGGTTAAGATAAATTGAATTCCGGATTTTTTTATGAAAGAACAAAAGAAATTCAGCTCTCGGAGATATCATAGGAGAAGAAAGGGGGAGAGGGTTGGAGGCAGGCAATAAAAACACTCGGGAGAGAAAAGATGGCGAGGAAATGCGAGAAATACTGAAACACGGTTGCAGTAAAGTGGAATGGGGAAAGAAAAACGACCGAGAGGAGGAGAAAAAATGGCGCTATAAAAGCATACGATGGGGGTTCGGCAGGAAAGGAGGAGAAAGCGGGGTGAAATGGAGGCGTTTACAGAGGGAGAAGATGTTAAACAGGAGGAGGATGAAGCGGAGAAGGGATATCACGTAAAGGTTTTCGCTGAGGATGAGAAAGGAAGAAAAGCAAGAATATGCGAGAAAGGGATTCGACGAGATTTCTCCTGATGAAAAGCATCGAAGAAAAGATTAAGCGTGAAGTGACAGAGGGTAAAGAGACAGATTTCTGGGTGGAAAAAAACCCAAGAACAACCGCTTGGTCAATAAAATTTCTCCTCGAGACAATACTTCTACCCACCGATGTGAGAAATTTCCTATAAAAGAATTCCTATTCCGAGATTCAAATTGAGACTTTTAATCGCGTCGTAAGCAGAATGAAAATAATGTTTAGACTATCTAATTTAATTTGAGAATAACAAAATAATTCAGCCAACCATGTTGTAAAGGGCAGGGAGAGGTACAGATAACTTACATCAAAATAGCGACAATGCATATTCCAAACCGATTTCTACCAAAAATATTTTGTAAATGACTTATGGATTATGCTATCTCCTTATTGAGCTGTTGTAGTTCCGTCATCTACTACGTAATTTTCAATTACCTTAAATCTCATTTAAAATAATTTCATTTGAACTGAATGATTATAATCAGGTTAAAAACCGCATTAAGGATTCATTATATAGATATATTATATATAGACATAAATAAAAGGACAAAAAATTGCGCACTTCATATGTTATTAATAAGAACTGCCTCGATGTTCTTAAAGTCGACATTCAAAGCAGAAAAAAATGTTCAGAAAGATGCATCGTGCTTTGCAGCCTATGTCGTACCTGTATGCACGATAAATTTAAATAAAAGCGAGAATATACCTAATGATACTGGTCTTTTCTTCAGGAATTGCTAGTGGCAATATATATTTGGGTGAAAAATATCTCAAAGAATCGATGATCAGTCAAAGAAGCCAATCTTGGAAAATACGCGTTCCAGAGAGTGGATGTGGTAAAATTCTGGATAAAGATAGAAGTCTGATATAAATTTCTTAAGATCCGACATTTCAAACGATACAGCTAACACGCCCAAAAACTTTCGAGAAACTCAGGAAACCTTTGCATAAATCGCGTCGTAAACGAGGCGTGGGAGAGCGAAACGTATAACCAAAGATTAACCGAGGATGCTCCGAGAGGAATCGAGACCGATCAACTTTGCGTAGAAATAACGAGATGAACGATCAACTGACAGATGGATCGGAAAGGTACGTCCGAGAAATTAAAAAGGGACATGAATTAAACATGCTGAAGAAAACGGCGAAGGAGTGGTTACACTCGAAGAATCTTCAAAATGAGGGAAGATTCGAGAGGGAAAAAATCTCTCATCGGCCTCCATAAGAAGCGACAGATGGTTAAGAGAATCGGAAGAGGCGGAATAAATTAATAAGAAAGGGAACCGAAAATGAGGGAATGATGCGAAGCGAGCGTGAAGAGAAAGGGAAGGAAGATTGATTACGAGAGAGCGTCCTTTTTTACAGGAAACCCGGCCATTAAAGACGATGTATCGCCGGAGAAGCGAATTCATACGGAATAAGAAGCTGACTCCTGTAATAGCCACTACTCCTTCGGAACATCGAGACGGTGCGAAGGGGAGAGATTTAGCGAGTGTAGACCCGAATGGAGAAAAATATACGCGTGCTGGATTGAGAGAGGCTGGAGAGATTAAAGGGTGAAGAGAAACGCGAAGATCTACGGGAGAAATACGAGAGGATTCACGATTTAAAAGAAAACGCGCCGAGTAACAGAAAAAACTACCAACAAAAGGTTAAGTACAACTTTTATCCAGCGATTTATATGTAAATGCGGTTTACTTTCTTACTCATTACATCCTTATATACATTACATCATTATATAAGCAGCGTCCACGCTTTCGGAAGCGAGGGTCACATTCCTTTCAGAATGTGCCTCCAGAGGGAAAAACAAGGATGAGGAGCACACCCCTGAGGTGAAGTACCTCATTGTTCCGAATACTGAAGTGAATGAAAAATTATTAATAACTCCATTCATAATTTATGATATGCTGTTGAGTGAGCCTCCATTGTCTGACATTTCTTTGGATGTCGAAGAAGGAAAAAGCAAATTGGCAAAGGATGCTGACCACATTGAAATTAAAAGTCAGCAGCGGTTGACAAACATTCAATCATTTTCAATGGGAACCCCGAAAAGTTAGCAAATAGATAGTTTAATCGTTTCATTGATAAATAAACTACCCTCTGAGTTCAAAAGGTTTCCGATACCCATGTCTGAATTTCGAATTAAACAATGAAAAGGTTTTAGAATGCCTTTTTCCAAACTGGAAAGCAAACAAAACGTAACTAAACGTAAAAATAGTTTATTGGTGTTTCTATTGAAAAGATATATATTTAAATAAAAAGACATTTTAAATAATAATATAATAAGTAACAAACATTGAATTATTTACAGGTAAAAATCCCAAGGAAGAATGGACTTGAAAAAAGTCTGACGGGTCTGAAAAGTCAGCACCATCTTGCGCAAAGTCACCCTTGCCCATTTTCGTTTATTTACAGGTAATTTATATATGCTGTTTAAATATAGCATATATTCCTACAATAAATTCCTTCTGAAGTGTGTGTTTTATGCATTTGCATAATGATGTGGGTATCTGCAGACCTTTCACATAATTAAAATTGAATCACAGATCAAATTGCTAGATAGAATGCATTCGAAAGAACAAAATGAATTGATTTCAGAAAGAGGCAAAATCCTCATTCTACGTGTAATTTACTTACACTTGGAAGGCACTCAATAAAAATATAGCATTCCAAAATCAACACAAATCTCCTCGTCTAATGCATCAATTGAGAGAGATCGGCCCGAACCTCGCCGAATCCTCAGTTTTCCTTTCGGAGAAAAGCACGTCGACAGGAGAAAAACCACACTCTAAGACACGGATTAAACGAGAAAATAGGGGGGAGAGAAAGAGAACGAATGAGAGTTGAGTAAATACGATACAGGATGAGAATAAATTGGTCGAGAGAGCGAGAGAAGAAAGAGGTTCGAGAAAGGTCAGAGGAGGAAGGAGGAGACGTAAAGTGAAGATAAAGGAGTACGCGGAGGCAGGAAGAGCTCATTCTCAGAAAGCAAAGAAGGGCGGATAGGGGGAGACAAACTGCGAGTCGTATTCAGAGAAGACGCCGTTGTTTTCTTATGCTTGGGCAGAAAAAAGCTTTCGAAAAGAGGAAGGACGAAGAAAGGCCATAAATAGAGTAATTCTTAAAAGCAGCGGATGCAGAGTAAGGCCGGCGAAAGGTAGGGCTCGTAGCGGTTAGGTAAAAATCGCCCGAGATAGGCAATTAATTTCCTTCCCTCTAGAGGTCCTAATTCGCGAGTGGAGACCTCTGTTGAATAATACTCGGAAGTGATGAACGAGGGTAAATACGGAGCTCCCGCCACAGAGTCTGCTCCTGCAAACGTTTTCAGAGCCGCCACCGGAAGCAAAAACGACGAGGAGTTAAAGCAGACAGCAGAATTGATGATAAGGGCTTTTGAAACAGGTAATTAAGGTTTCGGGATGATAAGATGAATATTCCCTTTTAGCAAAAACGTTCGTCACGCCTAAAGGGAAGGTGCCACCGAGGAGAGCGGCAAGGAAAAAACTGCCACCCGTTGAATCGGAACGCAGGACTATTTTAAAAGAAAATAATATCGAACTTTCATCGACAAAAGGTCTTCAAGTTTGGTTTGCCATTACTTCATCATGATGTATTGAACCTCCCCGGTTGAAGAAGATAAATGAGATTCCGTCATTCTAATTCACCACCTCTCGAAGTCTTTTTGCAACCCTTTGGGGTTTGACGAGTGAAGGTTCCTCAGAATTCTTTCCGTCGCAAGCTTAAAAGATAAATAGCTTCGATGTCACCAAATTTTTTTCATCGCGAAATATTCCGTATTGTATTTACTTTACCAAAAATAAGTAGGAATGAAAAACTACTGACGCAAATTAACATATTAATTATTTAAGCAATGGAGACACGCATGATAAACATCTAAGTCTGCCGTTACCGGGAATCGAACCCGGCTACGGCAGAATTTTTCTCTTTCATTTCTTCATCGAAATTCAAGCATGTGAGCCATGCGTTTCACCTTGCTTGTATACCTCGCGGTTTCCGGCGTACTGAGAGATGCTATGATGGTGTGGTGGCATACTTGATGTCTCACGTGTGCGAAGGGGTGGTGCCATCTTTGATGGATCCTTCGTATCACACAGAATACCATCATGGTACCATATATATATTTTTTTTTCTTAGTAAATGTAATATATTTGTGAGTGATTTATGTTAAACTATGCTGTATCGTTCTTATGATGTTCTTCTTATTACGTATTTATTATGTCGATGTTATTGTATTTATGGTGCCTGATTGTGTTGTATTTATGATTTAATATTCTGTTCTGTTTTTGTAAACTTTTACTGCGTTGCCACCTAGCCAGTTGGCTAACTTGCAGCGTTTGATTTAATAATAATATCCCAACAAATTGAAGGAGAGATCGTTCTTTCGTGGTAGCTTAGAGGTCAGAGCACCTGCCCGAAAAGTGGGGGACCCGGGTTCGATTCCGGCTACGGCAGACTTTTTCTCTTTCATTTCTTCATCGAGATTAATTATTATTAATTAGTAGAAATTCCAACACGTGTCAACTTCAGTAAAGCTCAGGAAAAGCAACAATTATAGACAACGTATAATAGAATATTAATCGTTTAATACTAATACATTCAAGTATAAAATTTGTCAGAGAACTATATGATACTTCGAAAGATTAATTGCCTTAAAACACATTCTATGATAATAATTCGTAATAACACAATCGCCTGCAAATTAACAAAGAGCCTGTCATAAATCTGGAAAAAATAATGGATAAAATAAATTCAACATTCACCCACATCTAAAAAACTGACATCATATATTATATTTCCTATAATATCCAAAGGAAAAAGAGATTTAAATGTTCGGTAGTCCAGCTAAATCAGTTCACTCACGCACAGGGGGTACGCCCACTCCCCGCTTCCTACATACAAATGCATATATCACGAGAATATCAGCGACTACAAACGCAAAATTTAGTGCAAATTAAATTCGATGCGTCACCTCTTTCCAACGCTTATTAATTATGGGGCTATAACAACGCCGTTCTATAAAAACGACAATGGAATCAATAAACGCCTCTCGGGGACAGCGACCGGCGGATGTCATAAATCAAGCCTTGGAAGCAGATGTTAAATAATAAAAAAAATATTCAATAACCGCTGGAAATACTACAGCGGAAGCACTGCATTGCGACAATCGAGTCATTATCCCCACTAACTTCGACTTAAAAACACGTGGAATCCGTGCGAACGTTTATTAAAATTGTTACAATAGTCTATCGATTCACCGATGTTACGGGAAGACTTCTCCAGCACAGACACTGCCTTCTGGAAAACTTAAATCATGTTGAAGAGCATTTACCGATCTCAATCGCGGAAATTGGTATGTCACCGACACGCCAATCAAGTTAATATATGAAGACTGTCAAAGAGAGAGAGAGAGATCCAAGAAAGCTAGACGAATGACTTTGATTTCAGCAGGATTTGAGGAGCCTAAGAGGAGCAGATTGGAGGTGTAAGAGAGTGCGCGAACAAGAGATGTAATAAAATACAAATTGAGAAGGCAGAAAGGGAGACATTCCATGCATAGTTTATGGAACTCGCGTAACTTGGTTGAGCGGTCGACAGAAAGAATATTCGCGGGAGAGAGGGAGACAGGAATATGTATGATGTATATGTGAAGATGAGGCCGATCAATTAAAGTATCAATACGCGCTACACCTTTAATACATTTCAGTTAAATCTGAGAATGAATAGGTATTAGTAAAATACTGGAGGAACGGCATTCAGGAATTTTCCGTTAAAGAAAAAGCCCTCTGCAACTAGAATCCAATACAGGAATAGCTTCCTCCTTAGTCAAAAATAACATTAGCTCTAGACGCACGTACAGATATGCTCTCACATCTAATTAGTAACATTTACGGTGGCCGTTTATCTTATACCTCTCGCATCATTTACCACAATAAAAATATAACAATGAATTGCTAAAGGAGGTACGACAATATAAAGCAAAAAGACCTACAAATAATGAAGAATGATCTAATACAAAACCACTTTGTTGATGATCACCATGACGGCGTCCTTCTCTTTTTCGTTAAAGCCCCATAAACCATTCTGTGATTCAGTATATCGTTGATAAGTAAAAATATACACAAACATAAATCCATATATATAGGTATGTAAAATGATATAAAAAACTATNAGAAATAATATAATTTTGCCCTATTTTTGCAATAATATTTTCAAATTTCCTTCGTGTTTTTTTTCTCTCTTCAACGAAGACAGATTAACTATTTTCTTGGCTAAAATACCGGAAGCGATGGTGTAATAAAATCAAAAATTCTCTTCCATGCTACCGGTGATTCAGTATATCGTTGATAAGTAAAAATATACACAAACATAAATCCATATATATAGGTATGTAAAATGATATAAAAAACTATAAAATATCCATTTTAAATCCGAATTGCTTGAAAGTAAGAAAAAATATAATTGGGGAGGAAGAAAAAGATCGGTCAAAAAAATAAAATCTACAATCTATACTACTTTTCCCAAGAATATAAGAGTACTATATACTACAATCTTTACTATTTTCCTCAACAATAAATTCCTCTTTCATTCCACGAGTAACACGGTATAATAGAGAGTTAAACCAATTTTGCAAGGATTCCACTGTTTCCTGTATGACAGCATGAAAATTCAAACGGTAAAGAAGATTTTAAGAGGAAAAAACAAAAGGATGAAATAAGGGCTATCTTAGGTGCTTAAGAAACGAGCACGTACCTACAACCGCATGCCCAGCAATGGGGCACCGAGTAAAATCTTCTATGATTAAATGCCACTATGAAGGCACTCATGGATCGCAGCTTTATGGGAACGAAACCTTCAAAAAGACGCCATAATGTGACTGGAGCCATCAGCGATAAATCCGTCCGGGGGGATTTCCGCTCGGGGAGTAATCCGAATTCATTCACAGAGCAACCTTTGTAACGCATTCCAAGAATTAACGACGTCCTCGACATGATCAATAAACCGTCTGGTGATGAGAGAAAGAGTAAATAAACTAGATGTAAACATATCAATCAATGCCAACCAATATCCTTGCGCAGGAGGGCTTTTCAAATCCGGGAGGACATTAAACGGTCAGACCTCGTTTTTCCCCCGGTAATAAACGATAGAGGCAATAAATTTGAGAAGAAAAAAATACGGGGTTTATTTTGGAGAAGACCCTGCAATATCGGAAATGAAAGACGAAAGTTATGCTCGAGGGATGAGATGGGGCAGAAGCGCCCACAGTAATCACTCTACATCCGTCGGACGCCTGTCCGCAGAACTCCTGTTGGTCCTATCCGTAGGCACGGGTTTCGGAGAAAATATAAATAAATCGTTCGAATACACCGTTGCGCCGCTGTTGAGAATAAAAATGAGAATGAACAAAGCAGGACAATGTAGGAAAACATCAAAAATGGAAAATCGGAAATCCACTACCCAGAGAACGATGATGAATCAGTGTTCGAAGCTCCATTACGAAAAAAGAGACAGTATTAGTAATAGAAGTTATACTGGTAATTTAAAGGTATTTTAAATTTCGCACAATGTTTACTA
The DNA here is from genome assembly GCA_000376725.2 of Ladona fulva. Taxonomy (NCBI): domain Eukaryota; kingdom Metazoa; phylum Arthropoda; class Insecta; order Odonata; family Libellulidae; genus Ladona; species Ladona fulva. Next base: position 815,976 of record KZ308114.1, on the reverse strand, counting down.
ATAATATGAAACAATATATAAAATGACATTTTGCTATGAAGGAAAATTAGTGATAACATAAACAGACCGCGAGAACAATACTAAAATTACTACTGGAGAAATACGTGCGCATGAGGTGCGTGAAGATTCACAAATTAAGAAATCAACCAATGAAAATTATTCTTCTATTCCCATCAGGCAACAAAAGCAGATATAGGAATAAATAATGATTACAATAGAGATAGCAGAGAAAAGAGAGGATCACATTAACGGATGGAAGCGATTCAATTTGAAGCATCAACGGTGGAAGAAAATTCTTTCCACAGCGTAGAATCAATCGTGGATAAAAAATTTGGAGGTATTCTCGTATCGTATAGTAAGAAAAGTTACTTAGTGACAAAGTACCTTTTCTTCCTCGATGGCGTTCCACCAAGCAAAGCTGGAGCACATCGATATATTTGTGTTATTGTATATTATCAGAATCTCACAAGACGCTATTTTAATTTGGAGAGAATATTATTTTTAATACATAAAGCGAGACAAAATGGGATGAATTCGATATTTATTATACGACCGATTATATATTTATTATTATCCGGTATTTACCTTCTATTTTGTGGTTAATGTTAACCTTAGCAAACCACGTAAAATATATATTATCTAAAATATAATACGATTATTTATATAAAAATTTCACGATTTACTTATACTTCGAAATTTCATTGACCCAGACTTCTAGTTATTCGGCAAAAAATAATGGAAGGCATGTAAAGAATCGTCCAACACACCAACGTCGATGGCCAAAAATACAGAATTGTCTAAGGTGATACTATGAACCACCTTTTGCTACTCCCATCAATGTTTCCAAGAAATATTTCCTTGGAGTGGATACCGAAATTGGAAAGGCCGGAATCTAAAAACTTTCACGAGGTTGCAGTATAAGTAGCACATTTCGAGCATCATCTCTCGCAGACCCTCTGGTGCGGATGAATTGCACTATGTCAGGAGAGGGCGTTACTCCAAAAAAAATATCCCGAACTTAAACAAGCCCCCCCTATTCCCTATACGGTCCATATACCGTCCACTTCATTTTCCGACGCAATGGATCAAATCATGAAACGCGCTCGATTCGCACGCTCCGTCAGACTAGCATGGGATGAAACATTTGACGAGCGAGGATGCGAGCTCACACACGGAAAAAGGGAAAGGCCGGAGAGGGAACGTTCAATTCCCACATTATCACAGAACAAAAGGTTAGCACCGTTTATACATCAAAAGCTACTGGAGATGATTGGTTAAAAATTACCCTACTGCGGTTATGGAAAATTGCTCTCATGTTTATCACACCCGTAAATGTAACCGAGTCTCTAAAGTCATTTCTTGTAATAATTAGGAAGTGGCGTTTGACTCGTTTAATTAAAGGATTAATTAAAGTAAACGTGGTATAAATTTTTACCGCTAATATATTGGGTTTTCAGTAACTTATAATGTAGAGATAATTTTACTAATAAAAAATTATTATCATTTCCGAATTTCATTCCAAGATATTATTTAATTACAAAATAATGGAGAAATAATATAATTTTGCCCTATTTTTGCAATAATATTTTCAAATTTCCTTCGTGTTTTTTTTCTCTCTTCAACGAAGACAGATTAACTATTTTCTTGGCTAAAATACCGGAAGCGATGGTGTAATAAAATCAAAAATTCTCTTCCATGCTACCGCATACGATGAGAGAATATAAAATCATTAATTGCAATAACGAATAGCGATTTAAATGAATTCCACATTTCCATTTTCATTTTTAAGTCTATTTCATATTGAGAATACAAATGAGTTGCACAAAAATTCATTACATGGACCTGGATTATAAAACTTTATTAAGTTTATCGATAAAAATGATTATCTATTTACAATTAAATTCGCAAACGAACGATTTCGGTTCATGATATATAGCTCTGCCGAAATCTAATTTCTACATTGCATTACCAATACCAAGCCAAGAAAGGCTGTTTTCACCATCAGTTAAAGGTTAAAAAAATGCTTCCAATATTCCAATAGATTCCAAAATGAACATGAATTTTGATACTTAGTCCACATAGAATATAAATTAATAACACACGGTATTATAAAATTAATAAATTACACTAGATCGTCGTACGAGAAAGGATGTGATACAAAGAAACCTTTTTCAAGCAACATCTACTTCCAAGAATGAACGTTGAGCAAAGAAAAGACCTTACACAGTTCGAAACTGAGAGGCAGGATGTTCATATTTGCCCGATTCCATTAAAACACCGCTCGAATCAAATGTTTCACAGCGTAAATTACCTATTGATGAATTGATTATTCAGGAATCCTAGTTTACACGGAAACAACACGAAAGCGCGAAATTCCCGGAAAGCATTTCCGCTCTTTTTACACCGAAATACCCGAGGAAAAAGGTCGCCGAAAACATTTGCAAATCTTCCTCCAACGCGCTAGAGAAATTCTACATTTGAACGCCCCTCCTCTTCAAAGAAGCGTGAGATTAAACGCAAACAACCGAAAAAAAAGAAAGAAAACCGGTCAAACGCGTAACCCACAGGGAAAAAAGGGCGCGCAGACATGTTACACCGGTGGAGGACAAAGAGGAGATGACCGCAAAATCGATGACGCAAACAGAAAACGCACGTGGGCGCTCTCGAAATCAATTAACGCGGGAAAATACTATGAAGAGGTCGAAACGACGCGGAGCCTATTCGCTGCTGGAAGGTGAGCATCGCGGACCTTTCCCGCGTCCAGGGATCGCGAAAACAGAGACGTTCCATGCCCGTCACGTATCCTTCGCCCTTACTTCTACAGCGTCCGCAGTTTTAGCGCCGGGGCGCTGCATAAACCATGAGCCGCATGAGGATGGAAATGGCGAAATCATCCCACGGACGATTACGCCTCCGTAGCCCTACGAGAGGGGAATTAATACCATAAACGGCTTTTAGGGAACCGCTGAGTAGCTGTCCGGGATTCCTCCTCTATCATCCGCACGTCTTTATATTATTATTGGATAAGGGTTTTACGTCCCTGAGGATGGATGATGAAGAGTCCAATTACTCTTTATCCGTGGGTGGAGGGAGAAAGGGGTCGAAATCGCCCTATCGCTTTACGTCATACCGGACGGTGCTCGCGATCGCAAACGGGAATAACGGAGACGGGGAACGTGGAGTAGAAAAATTATGTTCAGCTAATTGGTAAAAGCGTGTTTTGCCAATTAGAGCTGCGTTTCGGCGAGCTTTCGGAAGAAATAATGAACACCGAGTGCGATGTTGAATCGTTCCCACTTATTTGATGGGAAGCTCTGCAGGAAGTTGCTCTGGTGGAGGAAATAATTAAAATCTAGTCAGAGCGCCAGCAATTCGAAGTTGATTATATCGCCATTTTTCACTGGCGAAATTCATAAATGAATATTTCGATCGATATGGCGATTGAATTTTAAGATGAATTGTCCTCAATTCGGTCGTGGAGCAGTCGCTTGGGAAAATATGGTTATATTTATCAGGGAACTGAGACGAAAATTATTTACTAAAGCGAGATAAGGACCGCGGTAATGTAAATTTAATCTTCCGGGCACGCTGCTCAAATGGCCAGCATTATGAAACTTAGATGGTTTGAAATAAAAGGAGTAAACGTTCTAAGGCATGGCATATATAATTCACTTTCCTTTCTCCTACTATTAAACTACTGTCACCTACTGCCACGAAGCGTTCGACAAAGTTTCCAAACATTCAAACAATAAATTTCTTTCCCAGGCAATGAAATAAATTTTATATTATGTTACGAACCATGAGAATCGATCCTACTACTGAATAAGGAATTTTTCGAAACTAGTAGGTGAAGTTGTAGATATAAATGTTTGACTTTATATACTAGCAATTATTTTTCATCGAAAACGGGGTGAAACGTTAAGTAATAGTATCATTCTTAAAAGTTATAATCACTTTCTTGTGACTGAAAGATACAATATCATATTGTCAACTTCAACCACGAAGATAACCGTCGATAATGGTATCAATATTTCTCGTTATACATCTTATAGAATGTAAACTGTTCGCGATGAAAATCGACCGTCTACTAGTCAGACAAAGTATTTGGGGCAAGTATTTCAGAGATATTTTCATTTCAATAAAATATTTCGAAATGAAACGAACAAATCGATGAAGGAAGGAGTGGGTCCGGTGAGCGAGATTGATTCTCAATGGCACTGAGACGAGACCTGGTGTCTCTATTCCATAATTCCCGAAATCCCTTGGGGTCACCGGCGAAAAAAATCGAATCGATTCTCCCGGCGACGTAGAGAGAGGAAGGGGTAGAAGGCAGGAAGAAAAAGGACCAATGAGAAAGGAGAATGGGTCAAAGGATGCAGAAGCTTACAAACACCACAAACTCCCACCGACGTCTGGGGAAAATCGGTTTAGTGAAACCTGTCCCAAAGGAATCGGTTCCATTTCCCTTTCCGGGCGAAGGAATCCGTTGGATTGGTCCGGAGTAAAACGCCCGGAGGAGACGTTTCATTTCGATCCTCGCGGACAGCGGCAGTCGCACGTGAGAGCACACATTCTCCTTTCCCCATCTCTGCCTTCCTCCATTCTCACACTTCAGATCCTACCCATGGACATCGACATCATCCCATAAAAGAAACTGAAGCACTCATTCGAACAAATACAACTTCCATTCTTCAATTTCCTTCTAGAATCCACTATCAACGCTGAGACACAGAAAAGATTAATAACTGATGAAGATTTCAAGTAAGAACTATGTCTTAGCCGCCAGCTCATTAATTTTGAATTTACAATCTCAGTTTCCTAAAAAAATATCTTTGGTTCCTCATACACATAAAACAGTATTATAACAAAATGGAATAGTCAGAGAGAGATACAAAGAAAAAATTAATAAATAAAAGGATATCGAAAAGAGAAAGTGCTGGAGAAAGTGGAGGAGTAAAAGGTATTGATGTAAGAAATAAGGTGGAAGCAGAGTTGGATAATATATTGAGAATTGTTGGACATTTAAAAAAAGGTAGGAAACGGGGAGATCATCGAAGGAAAATAAAGGTAATAGTCCTTGGGTACGAAAACGTCAAGGATTAGAGATAAAAACCTAAAGAGAATGGCTTTAGAAAAGGAACTTAAACATATACATGAAACTACCAAGAGGTAGAAAGCTCATTTATGTTTAGCAAAAGAGAGAGATGCTAGTAGGGAAAAACGACAAAATGAGCATTTGAGGAAGAAGAAAATTCTGTAAAAGGAGAACTATATTCATTGATTTCATTGAAGTTTTTCCATAGAAATTGGGGAAATGGATGATGAAAGACATTATTAAGAACTGGTTCTTAGAAATGAGTAATTCCTTTGAAAGATAAAGGTATATTATATCCTGGGGTGACGGTAGAGTTCGTGGAAGACGTCAAATTAACTTCCAATTTGTACTGATGAAAGATGAAGGGGGTTCAAAAAGGATACCGGCAGTTATACTTGGTATTTTCGGCATGATTAGAAACTTTAACATCGCAGGAGCGTTCATTGATTTTGGAGCACCAATAGCTAAGCCCGAGATGAAAAGTAAGCGAATAAAATGGAGTAATTCACGCCATGAAATCAAAGATTTAGTTTTATAAAGATTAATGCCTAATTTCAACTGGATACAAAAGAAACCAATTCCTCAAAGTTGCTTTCCAAGGAAATTAAATAACCTACCACATAATAACGCTACGCTACGCATTAGCTACGGTGAGCATCTTCCTGAATACTTAGAATAAATTAATAATCTCAAGTGAAATCTGGTGCTTTGTGCTACTTGGAATTAATTTTCCTCTCTTAAGAAGTTATTAAGGCAGGATACCGACTGAATTTAAAAAGAAAACTAAATGGCGAACGCTGTGGATATTTGTTCCAATGGTAGAGCTTATCTTTTCTAATTGTACTATGAACAAATCTCACGTACTTTACAGCATTAAAAGTATGCTAAAAAAAGATTTTACACAAACATAAATCTATCCTTCAACATTTCAGTCATCCCTAAATCATGCGATCGTAAGTTCATAGCACGTTGTTGCATTGGATTAATACAAATATGAGGGTATACATGACAAAGTTTGATAATTTGTGTTATAAATTTTCACAATACTCATCCTACATTCTTAGCGACAGTGGCTACATAAATAGAAGGAAACTCATAGGCATCTGTGACGTATACGTTAATTAGATCGTTAAAGCTCTTATTTAAATATTCACTAGTATAACTTCAAAATTTCAGAAAATAAATTCATGAAAACTACAAAATTAAAAGTAAAAATGAAAAACAATTTACGTAAAAAAACTAAATACGATTTCAATATAAATATAAAATAATAATGTCACTTTACGCAAAGAATGCGTCTGGTCGTTCTTCTCATGGAATGGTCGTAGACAGTGCTATATAACCTGTGTGAAATACGTGAGTTACTTTACGCAAAACCTGCTCTGCCTAAAACAACCAAAAAACTAATAAAGGATAGACCGCCAAATAGCTCCAGTGTACCGTTTTCAATAGCTGATCATTGATAGGGTGAAACTGTAAGGCAGAACGCGTTTAAATATTGACACGAACGATCCTAAAAGTCGGCCAATGTAATAAGCATTCCCGTGCGTTCTAAATGGGCTAATTATTGGAAATGAATAGGAACTATTTGCGATATATTCCCAATGAATCTTACGTAAAGTGGAATCGCAAAGCATGTTGAGAGCCTCACGCAATCCACTTCCGAATTTTAGGTTCAATTAAGAGCAATGCAGAAACTAAGCCTATTTCACTTGGTTTCAGAAGAACAAATATTTTCCAATGTAGTTATTAACGTCCTTCTACCATAATGATGAATGGAATATTTTTCATTTGTCTTTTGGAGAGAAAAGAGGAAACTTTAAGTTTAACTCACTTTTACCTCTGCGTTCGGTCGGAGTAGTACAAAAGCTAATAAGGTATGAGTGATTCTAAAAATGGTAAGATAAGGTATGAGTGATTCTATTCATTTCGTCACTCATTAAATGCTACAAAAACCCATATTCATAGAGCCATTGTGCTGCATTTACGTGGGTTTTTGCTTTATGCAACATTCGGATTCAGTGAGGAAAAGAAGACCGAACTACCCTGTAACTATCGCATCTTGCCTATTAGGTCTCATTCTAAAGTGTATGGTAACAAATGGCAGAGGAGTTGATGATTCAATCACACCCATTGCTAACAACTGTGCACATTCATACATTAAATTACTAATTAATCACTTTAATAATTTAACAATTGTTGCATTTAGCACAGCAGAGGCTGAACGATGTTACAAACGTCGTATACTAAAAGAAAATTACATGAGCTGTATGCTGCATAACCTGCTCAAAACCGTCACAAAACATAAAAAACAACCAATCAAACTTTTCATCCGGATTTAAAGGCAAATCCTCTTTTATCAAACATAAAGGCGCGGATAAACCCGAAAGGAAAAAGACTCGATTTAGTAAGAATCCAGTTAGGCGCGGCTCCCCCATTGCCTCCCCATCATTTATGCATAAAATTCGGTGGAGGACAAAGCGAGAGATCCGTTGAAATGCAAGCCGGCGGCGGAGATTGCAAAAGAGCTGTGGAACCGAATGAGGGGTGGGGAGTTCCGCGCAGGCATGGACCCAAAAAGGGTTTCCAAAAAAAAGTAGGAATCGGCCCTTCACACCGAGCCCTATGCGTAAAAGGGGATCGGGCACCGTGCCACCACGCCCACCTTCCTCGGCTGAAACCACTGATCGTGTTAATCGTTTGCCGATAACGGGGAGAGAGAGGGAACGGGTGTGCGTGCGCGTGAAAGATAAATAGATAAAAACGGGAAGTGAAGGAGAGGGCAGGGATTTTTCCCTCTATATTTTTCGAGAGCTCTGAGTTATGCCGATCCAAGAACTGAGGAGTTTTGCGTTTTATATCCTCCTTATTTTTTCAGCCTTGCGAAAAAAAGAGAGGGGAATCGACTACCTTCCGGCTCCGTTCCCTTACAGCGTATCCGTGAATGTTACTTCGAGAATATCGGAGAGCGAATCTTCGATATCCCCGAGGAAAAACTTTCGACTATTCATCGAGACATGAAATTCATACGAAACTATTGGTGCAGAAGGTTGTTTGAAGTGCAATGAAGCCTGAGAAGGCGAGTCCTAAATTATCAACTGCGTAATCAATACTATCGGTGCTCTCGGAAAATTAGAAAACAACAAGTTTATCAACAGACCATGAGGTGAGATAAAAATAATGCGAGAAAAAAATATGGTACAGTTAAAACCCATGCGTAGGTTAAAGAAACGATAGAACAGGGATGTTATTCTGAATTTCAGTTTTTTCTAGTGTCAGATATCCTCTCTAGAAACACCTAAGTTTTTTATACCCGATAGTATTATCAAAATCTTGATATTTTACGCGACTTTATACATTTGCTTTATAATGAAAATGTGCAAAATTAACGATCGGATTTGCCACATGAAAACGTTAACGGAAAAAATTGGAAATTTCGATAAGCAAGATGCTCTCGAAAATAATATATCTGTTGTTAAGTAACGTATTCATACCTTCAGCGCAAGTATGTTTTACAAATAAAGCCGATTATGTCAAAACTAATTTTTTTCTGAATCAGCCTAAAATCTATTGCGAATGGAATATATCTGTTTCGTATTGATGAGGGTGACTGGTTCCCGTTGTCCAGAGGCGTAAAAGGAGGACAGGAAATCACAACATCAAAGATGAATTTATCAGAAAGAGGTTTCTGAAAATGCAGTTCTACGAGTACAACCAAAATTACATAAGTTATGTTGACCAATTAATTCCAATAAAATGCGTCTCTTTACATCGTCTTCAATGACAAAAACGCACTGAATAAAAATTATAGCTATCCAACGCGCAGCAAAAAAACCAATAAGATAAGAACCAACTACTGCCTAATATTTCGAAAATCCAAGGAAAATGTACCAAAATGTTATCAAAGTAGCCGGAATGTCGAAGATGAATCTGGAATAAATCATGGAGGAGGAAGGCGACTCAATTATCGCGCAACCTACTCGATGACAACGGTAGCGTCCATCATTCATGGATGTGTATAAAAGGAGAGGCCATAAAATGAGAGTTCGATAAATCCCGAGATATCACTAACTCCGGCGGTAACAGTGGATAGTTGTTTTTCCCGATGACAACGCATCGTTTTTCACATCATGCATTTCTCGTTCATCCATATTCAGATACATTTTTACCCTTGGTTTACGCCAATCCGTAACTATTCATGAACTATATGAAACTTTTAACAATAAAAAAAAATATTGTAACAAATTCATATAAATCTTTCTTACTACGATATTTATTTATATTAAGATAATCTGATGTAAATGCAAAATTACTAGAGTAAATTTATACGTCAATTCTTTATCTAGAAGGAGATCTTAGCAAGCAGTACTAGAACCTAAAAAATTACTTTTTCTTCCATTGACTCCTCACCTCCCTTCACTTCATTTTTATAATTCCCATTGAGGATTTGTTGAAAAGGAAATCAAAATACATATCGGTGTTAAAGAGGAGATAAAATATAAACTGAAGTGTAATGGTGAAAATCAGACGTCTTTTTTGCAGGTTCTATAGTTGGCTTCTGAGGACATTTCTGCTCTGCAATATTATTGATGAACATATTGATATCGGTCACGTATGAGGACCGTCGCTATTGTAAACAGCTGTAGATGTTCAATAAAAAGGATGAATCTAACACAAATTATACAATTAAAAAAATAATTCGTAGAAAAATGACAGGTCTATTTTACTTTTATTCACTTGTCCCCTAACTCGGTACTTCAATTACCGAGGAATTTCGTCATAATAATCATACATTATAGCAGTAAAACATACATAGAAATGCGATCTAAAAGTATATCGAATAAAAATCCACCAATTGAATACTAAGGGTAGTTGAATTCTTAAATTTGAACAGTGATTCTAACTTTACGGGGTAAATAACTGCTTAATACGCAAGGTAAACAAGCGGCGGAAATAATTTGTTGACCATATTTACCGAGTTCCCTCCATTAGGGAACGTCGTCATGAGAAAAATAAACAAGCGAGCTTTAGCAAATCAAAATTCTAATTTCTATTTTCCTGATATTTTCCCTTGGGCTTCTTCGATAGGTCACTAAACGGAAAAACCTAGTTCGAGTTTCCGCCGAGAGAAACAAGAATAATCATAAAGGTAAAGAAATTATTCAAAGGACAGCATCCCAACGAGAAACCGTCCCAAAAAAAACAAAACTCATTACGAAAATTGTGGAGCGGAGGAAGGAAACTTGAACGCGAAACCTAATAACTTTCATTCCCATTTCGTTAAATGCACGCTATCTACTTCAGTAGTCGCCAAAACAACAGATGCTTTAAATATCAACAGTCGAGCCTGAGAGAGTATTTTTTACGCGGGGTGGGTAATGGATTGAGCCAACGCGCTGGGCATAACGCTTTTGCCGAACCAAAATACTTCTCAGCGGCTAACTCAAAATAGAAGCTGACCTTCTCTCGTGGAAATTTACGGAAAGAAGCACTATAAGCTCGCTGCAACCAGAACGTACCGCTCACTTTCAGGAAACCTCACATTTTGTCCTCGGATATGGTTATTACCGCACACCCTCCAGACATGCGCAGCCGTAGTTACAGCAAACTCATAATGAAAATGGAAAGATAAATTATACGGAAAATATTGCATTTTTTATTTTCAGAGTGATCAAACACAACTATTAACACTTGTGATTATATTAGCAACAAATATAATTAACTCGGCCGTTATTTTGTGGTATGAAGGTTGAATCCACTTAAATAATTATAAACTTTTCATTTTTCATAAACAGATGCCGGTTCGCTGATGAAACCCATAGCGAAAAAATTCACTTAATGACAATCATCAAAAATATAAAAATTAAATGATATATAATCTAGCTGTGTTCAATCACATGTTAATTAGTAAAAGTGGAAAAAAAATAACCTGAAGCTAAAATAAGCTAAGGATAAACAGATGAGAAAAATAGCGACATAACTTGGACTCGAATCCTATATAGGTATTCTAACAACTTAACAACCACGCTGCGTCAGTGGTTAGAATACCTGCCCGTTGAGTGGGAGACCTTAGGTTGGTGTCCGTCATATCGCAATTTTTCACATCTGCTTATCCTTGGGTTTTAAGGCGCGCACCTCAATGTGTAAAGTAAATACTTTATTCTGTCCGTTAAAATGAGATAAAAAATATTTAAATATAATTCATTAATTCAAAAAAAATTAACTTACATGAATGATTACATAGCTTTGGATAGATAGGTTATCTATCAAGGTTAATAACATAATATATTCATGTATGTTGACAGGCTCTGGCTAATACAGCCTAACGTAATTCATCAGATATAAAATAGAAGGTAAAGACAAAAAATCTTTTAGCCCTAGTAAAGTACAGCTGATGATAGCATAGTTTGCCGAGACCACAATGACTACGTGAGCTTCCACATTTTGCGAGGATTTGTGCAGATATGGTTGATTAAACATGACCCAATCTTTCTATTTAAAACGTCTAGGGAAGAAAATTAATTAGGAAGGAGATCGCTCTACGAGCTGGTTCAGGATATCCTTTAGCTGAGGGCACTACACACGGCATAGCAAAGGGTCAGGGCTGGACTTTCATCAAGAACAAGCGCCGTTTGGCCTAACACGAGATATCGCTTCAGCATCCGTAGATACAAGCGTTCAACTACCCTCAAACTTCCCCAACTCACGATCGAGTTACGGTAGAGTTGAGAGTTACTTATCTCGTCGGACGCATGAACGCTTGGTAGAAACTGTAAGGAAATCCTCGAATGGAATGGTAAGGAGAACGGGTTAAATCAAAACAAAGATTTTCGGAATCCGGCTGCGGTCTGAGTAGAGAAGATATGCATGATCATATATCATAAAGGGGATATCACATTATAGAAAATCAACTCTTAACCATTCTCCATTCTCAACTTCGTCAGAATTTAATTAAAGGATGAGACAACGAAAAACTTACTGAAAAAGATAAAAGGTTTCAGTATAATTCTCTTCGATGTTCTAATGCAGAATTGAATAAGTTACCTGGGTCATTTTTTAGCCCTTGACCAAAAATATTTTATCTTCTCAAAGATATGTATTGTTTTCAACCACAGAAAGAACGACTGTTTGTGATATCTGCTTCAGTTTCGACAGTTATGGAAAACATAGAGATTGCTTGAAAGGGAGATCCACGGTGGGGATCTTCCCAATGACCGCTACGAATGTCGTTATTCCAAGAAAACCAGAACCCAGTTGATCACGTGTCAGGAATTTCTTATGTAATGACAGGTATGTATGAAGAAGAGACAGGCGCAAACCTTGCTGCTGTTAAGCAACAACAATAACAATGATAATAATAATATCCTCTGACTTTCATTCCATAATGATGGATGGACTGATATCCATAATGTTACGGCGACTTGTTCACGAGGCCGCGAACTATTTTCATGAGTAAATGTGCTATTTCTAATTTTCCTGTCCACGTCTCACCAAAAAATCGAAGCTATATCACTAGATCATATTTCCTGACCTCATCATCTTCTACTATCCCAAAACATGCACTCATACAACCAAAATATCCGCTATTTTGGAACAATAAACACATAAAATACAAAGAGAACAAATCAAATCACGAGGAATACTCCCAGCTAAATAATCTTTAATTTTACAAGGATGCATCCTCCTCCTCTTGACCCATCCTCAATAGGGGCAATGAAATCGGGACGACAACAACACATACAGAAGCAGGCTATCCAAATAAAAGCCACCATTATCGCTCCTCGGAGAGGATCAACGTCCCCCATCCTCTCCGCAATAAGACGGAACCCTTGAGACGAAACCCATCCCAACAGAAACCTTTCAAACCACGAAAAGAAAATAACAGCGAGGCCAAGAGACAGCAAGAGGGAAAGGAGAAAAATCTGAGGACGAGGGATAACAAAACACACACAACCCGAGTAAGGAAAAGAGCGAGCCCCAAAAGGTAAGAAACGAGAAAATAATATATCCCGTAAAGGATTAGTATTATTTTTTCCCGCGATAGGGTAAAGACCCCCGAGGGCCGTGAAAGGGAAGCACGCGACTTGGTGAAAAAAAAAGCTGGCGAAGATAAGGAAGGCTTAGGTGGGCGGGGCGGAGGCAAAGGGCGTAGAGTGGGAGGCTGGCAGTGCGCTGAGCCCTTGCAATGAGTCCCCAGCGAGTGAGCCCCCCCTTCCCCACACTTGCCTCCGCCCCGTGTCAGGGTGTTATCGACCGCGGCTGACCGGAGGCCGCAGGACGAGGAGGCCGGTTCACAGGCCAGTTTCAGCAGTGGGGGGAGTGGGAGATGAAGCGATCGGGAAGATACTTTAATTTACGAACTGCAAGGAAGACATAATGAGAGGAAAAGTGTGAATGGGGCTCGATTATCCCGCCTTCTAAAAGCAAGATTGCGTCTTGACTTTTGATGGGTGCTAAGAGACGTTGTTTCCTTTCGTGATACTCCATACGCGACGAAATGAAGAGAATCCGTAAATTTCGAAAGACACACTTTATATGAACACAGAGACATAATATAGTTGTCCTTTTTTAAACTTTTAACGATATTTTTAAAGTTTTATCTCCGCATAAAATTGAACTGTGAGAATGAAACTCTTGGAAAGAAACTCTAAGGTGTTTTTATAGGTTTCGATCCTATTTAACAGTATTTAAATGCCATCCGACGTCCAAAAAATTATTTTCATAGTCTAATCGTAAAGTTTTCTAAATAACATTATTTGAGAGATGATTCTCATTTGATAACCATTTACCATAAAATTTTAGACTTCACTCAAACGTATTTTCAACTACCCAGACTTCACAGATAATTACATTACACATGCGTCTAACGGAGACTTTTCGATAAAAAATACATGTTAGTTGAACTACAAGCCGGCGGTCCCCGAGGATGACTAAAGTAAATTCAAAGTTTAACTTCGTTCAAACGAGAGGAAAGAAATTGGAAATAATAGATCTGCGATATGGACTATTTTAGGAAAAATGAGGGTAAAGATAAAATTTAACTAAAGAGATCACATAGTCACTGAATACCATAGGTTTTGAACTGTGTTAATTGCTTACTTTCTTCTTTAGAAGAAGGCGAAATGGGTTTATGTGGAAAATGAGTAGGGAGTCCTCAAGGGGAAAGGCGGACAAATTACTCAAAAACAGACATTTAACACAGATGAATACCGGGGATCGAACAATTTAAATCCTAACACACATTAATTTGACTCACAACTCTATGGTAAGAAAAGATGGCATAAGTAATCCACAAAAGAGCAAACAATCTTGTAAGAATATAAAAAATTAATTTAGTAGATTTTTGGATAATATTTAAATTTAAAAAACCTAACCAAATGAAACGCTAACGAACAACGTAAAATGGGAATCAGAGAATCCAATTCCATTCCTTACAAAACTCGCAACAAAATAGGCAATTGTCATCAACGAGCACTAAGCTTCCTAGAAGCAACGACCAAATAAAGCCATACGTAACCATTAACAGGAAAGCTCGGAAAACCAGCCGTTAGGGGTACTGCCTTTCATATCGTTGCGCTTTCAGAATGGGGAAACAAAATAAAACACGAAAAGAGTGAAACGACAGGCTATTTCTGATACGACTCGGATTTTTCAAACTGGGCATAGATAGGGTGAAATAAAAGGAAAAAAGCGAACACTGCTTCGGATTCGAGGGACGAGGCGCGCCCTTCGCCACGAAACGGCCGTAATAAACAACGCAAATAAAAGATTACGACTGAGCTTCCCTTTCCAACAAATAAACAGAGAAACCGAGCGTATAAACAATATGGACGGCTTATAGCAAAGAAATAAGAGAACCTCGATATTCGCAACGTCACTAATGGCAACAGTATCAATAAACGGTGGCGTTATTTTGACAGAACTGCTTCCCCGCTGAATTCTTTTGAAAATTTTGCAAGAGGACATATTTTAACGATATTTCTATAATAATTATGTCACTACATTCATTATGTATAAATATAAACTTTCATATCTTTATTAAATAATAGTTACATATTTATATATTTTATTATGCATTTTCGCAATTATCGCAAAATTACAAATATCTATAAATCTTTTATACCTGGATGACGTTTTACGAAACTGATAACCTTTACAGCGAAGTGAATAAAATAGAGAATTTTTCAAGGAGCGTGTGAAATTCGAAATAATTACTAACAATGCTTAGCATTCTCATTACTTTACACTCCATTGAAATACCAAATACTCAGAGATGAAAGCATACTCCTGAAACCAACAGCAATTCTTGATAATACAGGTATAATACATAACTCGCCAGGGACTGGAAAAGTGTTTAACTTATAGGATGTGAATAGCCGTAAGCGCTCAGGAAAGGTTTTTTTTAATAGATAAAAATATCGATTTGATCGTAATTCATTCGACATGCAATGAAATTCACGTTTTGAATATACAATACCAACTACAGAAGGAAACTTCTTATAAGACTACGAGAAAAATAGGCGAGAACTTCCTCAAACAAACTCTGTACCTCCAATTATATTTATAATACTGATATGGAAAGATGGAATTGGAAAGCATAACAGATGACGAATTCAATTAAAAAATTGCCGAAGTAATTAGTTATATGAAAACCATGTGTTTCAATTAGGGTCACTCTGATTGAACGCATCGCAAGTTCAATTATTACACTCCTTTTCAGGCGACGGTAATCACTAGTAATATTCCATATTTCATTGAAATAAATTACGAATTAAACTCGTAATTTATTTTAATGGAGTACCTCTCGCACAGAATTAATGATAGGATAATTAAGAAGTTGTTAATTTCGCCACTATATCGGATGTAAAAAACAAATAAAGTACTTCAATCTCATTTCTCATTTTCAAACGCAATATTGCTCTATTTTATTTATTACTCACGCTATCAATAATTAAAATTAGTAAGAATCACTAAGGAGGAAAACGTTTCAGGAGAACGAAAGGCAACTAGTAGACTCAACCAAAGTACACGATGCGGTAATTAAACAAGTCCCGTTTAATAAGCTGATAGTTTACATTTTCACGATAGATATACATTACTTAATGTTCGATAGAGAAATACTTCGATTACCTCAAAAAAATTTATTTTAAGAGAATATCCTGAACAATATATGAATCGAAAACCTACGGTATGTGCAGACTTTTAAAAAGATACATTAATTAGCGAATGTATCACAAATACCTTGCCTGACTTTATCATCACATTTATACGTCGATTTTACGTTAGTATTATAAAACACTTCGTAGATATCAAAGGTGTTCGAACTTTTATAAAATGAATATTCATCAAGTACATATGTCTTCTTACTCGGAAGACAACATAGAAGATTTCTTTCCACTTCATTTTCCTCATTATCTTCTTTCAAAATCACGAGAGGAGGTTAGATGTAAGAGGCGACTCGTTTAGTCTCAACCACGCCCAAACAAATACGCTTCATTATTAAAATTTAAACACGATACATAAAGCTTAATTAACACCAACATCTATCGCGGAATTTTCCTCGTGTAAAGCGACCGAAAGAAACGTCGTGTGAGCGTTCCAGCATATTTTGAGAACATCAAAAGCAAGGCCCGACGGTACGGCTACGACTTCCAATTTACGTTAATTAACGCGGAAAATCATGCGTAGAGAATGAAATTCCTCCTAGGTACAAGGAGAGGCGCGGGATAATGCAGTCCGGAAGCTATCGGGCTTGATATCAGCCTTCCCCGCAGGGGAACAAAACGGAGATAAGGCGCAGGAGAGGGCGTGATAGACGTAACCCGACGGGAACAGATTCTCCGCTGCGACCGACAAGTCGTTCCCTTGGCGACGATCTCGTTAGAAGCGAGAATTAGGGTCACGACGCTCCCCTTAGGAGCAGTGCGCGGTTTTTTATCGGATAGCTCACATACGGAGATTTCTACTACCTCGAGGAAGTAATCGGTTGGGCGACCACAACGGCAACGGCACTATTTACGTAACGGCTCCAGAAGAAGTGCTTTTCCTCGCTTCTGCGGTAAAAGTAATACAGCCGAAGGAGTGTTGACGTAGTTACACCGGTGGAAAAAAATAATAAATTAAATCGCTCCTAGAGGAGCGACCTCGTAAGGGATACAATCCAATACGATGGGAGGTAAAAACGATCGGAAAATCGGTTACGCTTGCACCGATAGAAAGAAATGGCATTTCGTATCGGAAAATATCTATCCTGGTAAAAACTATTCGTGTGCCGATTCCACGTTTTCCGATGTTTACTGAAAAGAAAACGTTATTCCACCACTCTCGGGAAAGACTGGGATGAAATTTTATCCCAAAAAATCTCTTTTTTAAGAAAACTGTTTAAATATTTGGACTATCGTGCATTTTTAATCAAGTCCCTTAGCCCCATTTGTTGCGGATCTTTTTTGTGTGCTTATCATAAATAAGGTAGCTCATAGTGTTCTCCGATATCCTTTTGTTGAACGTTTCTTTATTCGCGCCGGAAATTAGCGTCAAATAAAGACCGGTTCGCCTCTGGAGCTGGCTTAAACACGACGCCCAGCCATTTACTCGTGCTCATGATATATTCAAGGAACCGCGAGGAATTATTCAGTAGCATAATTTCTTCAAAGGGAGATAAACTTGTTCGAAGAACTTTTGCGAAGAGGGTTGGGAACGCCCGAGAGAGAGCAAATTCAGACGATTCAGCACAGGAAAGGGATACTCATAATAGGGCGTTAAGTGCTAAAAACCTTAAAATGTTGCCGTCTTTTACATGGCACAAGTACTTAGGGTTTGACTTTACGAGCTTTTTCTTAAAAGAAAAGATACGAAATACATTGCTATTCCCCACTATCTCTTGTATTTCTACAGTATAAGACATGAGGACATCCTTTCGCTATCACGGATTTACAAGAAATAGTCGTCTCCGAGGACAAGTGCGAGTTTTTAGAGCATTCTCTTATGTCCTACAGGATATTTCCTCTTTGTCCTGGCTCTCATAAAATATCGTATGACAAGGGAAAAGCTTCTCGTAACGGCTGCGGAGAATGTTCATTTCCTTCAAGAAAACACGACCATAAATGTGTAACACGGTAGCATTTGATTATGATTTAGTATCTAACGATTTCAGAAATACACTTGAACACTTCCAAATTATGTATATAATCATAGAAATCAAAAGAGCAGTATTTCTGGGATAAATTCCAGCTTCAGAACTTTTTACAGGTTCGAAAATTTAAACACAAAGATGTCTCTCGGGTTACCACTTCGATAATAGTTGTTAAGAAATTCTCGATTTAAACATGAAAAATTCCTAATATTCTACTAGTTTCGAGTTTTGGTTATGATGACAAGCAAGTTCTGATTATCCAGCTATAACATTCCTTCAAAGGTTGCCATGCAAATAAAATTTCCAGCATATCAGCATGTCATGTCAAGCAATTAATTAACAGAATACACAATCTTAAAAATGCATAAAATAGAGCCATTATTTGTAATTTGCTTTAAAAAAATGTCTACCACATGATGGACGCAAAGGCTGCAACGGTGACAGTGATTCATGATAGCCGTATTTTTCTGTCAGATCCTCAACGTGACTTGAGAATCCAATAAAAATCTTGATCGATCAATGACTGATGTTTAAAAGATTTCTAGATTATCAATACCTAAATTCTTTATCAGATCAGAATTATTCACAATATGTAACTATTCCTTTATTTCAAACAGAAGAAAAGTGAACTTATGCCTTCGAACAAAATCACGTAAATGATTATATTTCGATACTTCTCCACTATCTTCTCCAAGATAAGGTTCCCAACTGAGACAATCGTAGCGCGTAGTAAAGTTGTCATTCTTTTAAGCTGGAAAAAGTACACCAGTGAGAAAGAAACACATCGCGGGCGTCCACATATTCCGTTATAACGTGGAAAATTCCGTGCAGCAAAGAAGAACATTAAAATATTAAAGAAGATAACGTAATTTTGCAACTACAGCAAGAATTCGGAAATCGTGCGACGCGCTGAAAATTCCACTGCGATAGACTATCAAATCCCTTGCGGCATGTGCAATTTGTGGCACTATCTAAATGCACATGTCCAGAAAAAACAGGAAAATACGATAATTAAATTAAATCGCCTTAACATAACGATACGAGTAATTCGGCCAATTATACACAGATGATTCGAGCGAGCAATTAAAAGAGAAACGACTGAAACGGAGCCCAGCATAGCCTTTGAAACTGCCATAACAGTTTCGCTGTACTGGAATTGACTGCCGGGAACCGTATTTACATCTCCGCGAGGATTTTCACTTATCTCACAACACTTGAATTCCACCCGCCACTCGATGTAGGTAATTGTCCTTTCTGCGGAGTATTATCCAGCAATTACGCGGCGTTTTAAAAAGAGAAACTCCCTTCTATGGCAGTAGCATGCATTGTTCCTGGATCATTCATTCGCTCGATTAAGAGATAAATGCACGGAACGCGGCAAATACAGTTACGTCGAATATTTCATGGAATAAAGAAACGACGTGGAACGTCTGCGTGGCTGATGGAAAACAAACGCGAAATTACGGCCGGATTAATGCTCTAATGCTCCTGACATGTGGTGACAAGCGGGTTGGGCTTCCGAGGGATCATTTCAGCGTTCGGCACTTTTTCACGCTCAGCTACGATGAATCGCCACAGGATGTTATATTGGACTTATGAAGGAGGACAGGGGAGCATCCACAGGTCCTCCGACTCTCAGAACGGATCTTCGTTTATATTACCTGACAGAAGCTAAATCTATCGAGTTTTACAAATCCGGCGCTATGAAAATGTGGTCATTATTAGTTTCCCAAATTCCTAACCTTTTAAATGATTGTGACTACATCTACTCGCACGATTCAAATTTTCAGGACTACAATAGAACTTAAATTGGACCGCAATAACCTTTGGTCTTTTATATTTTATATTAAAAGCAATGCCATCGTTTGTCACAGAAACCTATACAATCTTTAACAAAACTGCAACTGCAGTTGAGTCTTGACAAAAAATTCGCGATACAATAAACCAAACCATTGATAACTTGCTGAATACAATTTAGAGACAATAACAGTTGCCGCAGATATAAAGTTTTCATTATACCGCAAAATTCCTTCATGAAAACGATAAATTCACTAACTCTGGAGCACATACTCGTAATAGTGCTCTTTAAATGTAAAATTACAAGAGTGTGGGACTTGGAATAAATTTTACCAAGAGCTTGGCGTCACAGAATAACTGGGGGCACCCTTGGGGAAACTTTCAAGTGCCGTAGCAGTTCATTGAACATTTGAAAAAGTATAACTTGAAATATATTTCACTGGCGGAATAAACGTAGAGGAAAACGAAACCCCTTTATAAATCGGCCTATATTAAATATTCGACTATCAGAATGCAAGATCGTAGGCATGACTACATGGGCAAGAATTCGAGCGCATAAATAGATGACTAAAAGTAGCAAAAATATCTTTGAAAGTGTAAATTACTCTCTCCCAGACAAATAAGAACCATAAGTATAACATCAAGGTTTAATTACAAGGTGAAAATTTGGATACGTACAATTCAGAATCTAAGTACGAAGGATTACTTATTAAATCTGGTGATAACCTACGGTAATGAATCTTTCTATGTCCCTTAAATATCAACTCGTAAAGGATAAAAAAATGTAATTTTGAACTTTTTTGTTTCACTTCGATAACGTAATATTCACACGAAATTCAGGCCTAGAAAAATATTCAGATTCACTCCAATATCTAAATCTAACGCGGATAGCAAATCATACCAAGTCATCCAAATAACTATCACAGATCTAGCGCTAATCACCATCTACCATACGTCAAACGGCTACACTGCCCTATGGAAAATTGCGTCACTCCGCTAAAAAACCGAAAATAATCCAGCCGGAACGAAAGTAAACAATCCAAAAACACATTACACATCCAAACCTTAATCTCCAACCGAGAGAACTCACTTTAAAGATTGCCACAAGAGCTTCAATCTTCTGATCGGACTCTGCACGCACGCAGCAATGATCTTCGCCGGTCCCATAATTTCCTCTTATTTAAAGCTCTTCGGAGCAAAGACAGAAAGAACTCTTCGCAGAGTAGCCTCGAAGCACTCGACGAAGTTTCCACGACTATTTGAACCTCTAAAGCGGGCGGTGTTGCGGCATTCATTAAAGATTAAAGGATGATGCGGCGATCCGACTGAGATGCAGAAGTGCCGAAGATCTCCGACGATTTGCCCCGAGCTTCATTCACACTCGCACCAACTCTTGCCTCTTGTAATCTATGCCTCTTGCGCTTCGGTAAGCATCCCAATGAGAGAAAGGGGGAGTGGGAGGTGATTTTTCGCGGGCCACACCCCCTCTCTATCCCACGCCGCCGCCGAAGGCACTCTCAGGTACGCCGAGAATGCGCCTTTCGCAAGCTCCTGTAGTCGTGAAACATCAAGGGAGAGGAGGCGGCGGATGGGAACACTTTGGCGCGCCACCTGACGAGGGCGAACCGACCCTGATGAGTTCCTCTTCGACCGTTGATGATGTGGGCCCGATGAAAATAAAGGGAGACGAGGCGATAGAGAGCGGCCTCTTCTTTCGCAGCAGGGAAAAGGAGGGATTCTTATGGCAGTCTACAAAGCGATTCCGAGCGGGACGTGTAAAGGGGCTTGATCGCGATCGAGGAAGATAGTTCACGGTGCGTTGAGCGCGAACTGACAGAACACTTACGTCCGATGATGAATGGGTTTAGTACAGATACAGAGATTGAACATGGGGAAATGTGGAATGAAATGATGATGATAACGTTATGGCTGACTTGATTACGAAGTCGTAAAATCACGGATTATAGAGCAAAACTTCCTTTCTGATAATACTAAGACAACATCTATCAAGTATGTGAAGTATTAATCACTCAAAAAAACAATCTGGCTAAGTTAAATGCAGTTAATTAAATAAAAGGATTGCATAAAAGCCGCGATTTTTAAGTTAATACCTAAATTGAATGAATGGCAAGGCAATGAATGAATACGGGAGAATTTACATTATAACGGGAAGGTAATAAAATAAAAGTACAACAACGGCACGGTTAAATAATGAATAGAAGTGATACGTAAAATGAGTGGAAAGACCTGGATTGATAATCAGATAATTAAATTAAATTAATAGAACGACGCGCTGAATCACGTGGTACGAAAAGTAAACCAATGTTTTTTCCTCAGAGAGAGGAAATTGAAGTTCGATTCGAAAGACTTATCAAGATGAAATTTAGAAAATCGAAAACTAGGGAAAATAATCATAGGCGGAGGTAAAAGGGTAAAGGAATGTACGACATTAAGTTATAACTAGTGAACGAGTTCGGTGAATGGAGATGAAGCCGCAAAGCACACACACTGCCCTCGAAAAATCCTGTATTCGAAGGACGAAAACCGGAAACGAACTCCGGCTAACCGGGACCCGAGAACACGATCTTCCACCACGGAATCACACGCTTTGATGCGTCTCACTGAAGCGGTATGACCGGTCTCGGCCGCGCCGAGCTTCAGACTGAATGTTGGGGGGCCAAAAGGCGGGTCTCGTCCCGCCCCCTCACTTTCCTCCCCTACCGCCGACACTACCCTCTCGCACGCCATCGCCGCCCCCTCCCCTCGACGCCACCCTCCCCTCCGATTTACCGGGGGTAGTGTGCGCCCAATGGCTAGGGATACGAGAGTGAACGGAGAGGAAAGCAAAGAGACATAAAGACGCGAGACCGAAAATGAAGAGAATAGAATGGAAATTTGAGATAGAGAAGATTGATCACCCGAAAGTTTAAAAAATAAATTCGAGAAATTCCTTTTTTCCTTGAGGAGACGGGATTCGATCGCTGGCTTTATAATGACGGCGCGGGGGCGGAGCGGTAGAAAATGGAAGAAGATGCGGAAAAAAATCGGGTTTTTTTCTTTCACCTGCAGCATAAATAGAAGTATAAACAAAATGGATGAGGTGGAGAAAAGGGCGAGGGTTGGAAAATGAGCATACGAAAAGGAACAAAAAGCTAACGGTGCTGACGAGGTTCTCCGCCAAGGGCCCCAGTGACATTCGGAAAGGTGAGGGAAAGCACTGCCTTGGGTCGGTCCTAATAGAAAGACGTCTCCTACACCTCTTTAGAAGGGAGAGGGGAGGGTGGGCAAAATGGCGAAAATACCCTTAAGGGATGGAGAGTCGAAAATAGTCGAAGGACGGCGATACGGCGAGCTTTTACGGACGCTGGAGGCTTTCAAGAAGGGAATGAAATACGCAAAAGAAAAATCGGAGGAAAAGCATGCGAGGAAAAACAAAAACGGAAATATAGATGGAACGGATGATGTTTTCGGAGAAAATGTATCAGATGGAGGTGAGGGAGGGACGAGATATGGAGGAAGACGGGTTTGACAGGGCCAGGGAAAGTGGGAAAAAACGAATACCGAAAATAGGGAAATGTTTCCTCTAGGGATGACGAGAAAAGAAAAAGACGGTTCTTTGATTTTGGACGACTTCTGGACGACGGGCTTTCAAAATAAGGAATAAGGATGATGTGAAAACAACACAGAGCGTCAATGGCGATAGTGCCATACTTTCCCAGAAAACCATCTTGGCATTTAAAGAGATGTAAGTCAATATAAATGTCTCGACTAAAAGTGTACAGCCTTTTAGTATTAGATGAAAATAAGATATTCAAACTTAGAGACAACCGATACATTTATAGAAAATCAAAATAAAATGTTTTCTACGCGAATTTCTTGAGATTATGAAAAGGTGACTTAGATTCACTCAAGAGGACAGGTATCCTATTTCCTCGTGAAAAGGCCTCAAAATAACACTCGCATGAGAATCGAAAATTGACGGAGATAATCTAACGCTAAATGAAGACATAGCGGAAGAATTCAATAAATGGTTCTCACAAGTATTTAACAAAGGCCATCAGGGAGTAGACGAACCATTGAGGGAAGTGAACGTTCTCGCAGGAGATAGTTGCCCAAATTATTTAGAAATTTCAAATTCAATTATTTTGCGAAAGGTTCAAAAACTAAAAAATAGGAAATCGAAGGGTCCAGACGATATTCCCAGTGACGCGATAAAATTAGGAAATAATGCGATTGTTCCTTATCTAAGAACACTTTTCATTGCTACGCTAAATAACAATTCTATTCCTGAAGATTGGACAAAAGCGAACATAATCCCAGTTCACAAAGGAGGCTTAAAATCATTGTTAGACAACTACAGACCGATCAGCCTAACGTCACAGGTTTGCAAAGTAATGGAGAAAATTATAGCAGATCACATTCGGGTATTTTGGAAAGAAAACGACTGGCTGAGTAAGAGACAACACGGATTCAGATCGGGGTTCTCATGTGAAACACAGCTCCTAGGACTCGTACAAGATATTTCAGAAACCATGGATATCAGGGACGAAATCGATGCGGTGGTTATCGACCTAGCAAAGGCATTCGATAAAGTATCTCACGACTTACTTATTGCCAAGATCCGTAATTTAAATATTGACCATCGGGTTACTGACTGGATACAAAATTTCCTAAAAAAGAGGAAACAGAGAGTTAGAATCGGAGATGTTTTCTCTAAAGAGATAGATATTACTTCAGGCATTCCACAAGGTAGCGTTCTCGGGCCATTGCTATTCCTTATTTATGTGAATGACCTCCCAACGAATATTAAGTCCGAAATTAGATTATTTGCCGACGACTGCATATTATATAGGCGTATAACGGAGGCTCAGGATCGCGAACTTCTACAAAATGACTTGAATCAATTAGCCGAGTGGACTAAAGTAAACGGGATGGAAATTAATGTTAGTAAATGTAAGCATATCAAGTTCTCCAGGAGAAAGTCTATAATACAGCATTGCTACTCCCTTAACAACGAAAACATTGTTGCTGTGACCGAATGCAAATATCTAGGTGTCAAGCTAACCGAGAACCTTAAATGGGGAAAGCACGTCGAGAACATAGTCGCAAAGGCTTACAGGAATCTCCATTTTGTAATGAGGAGCCTAAAACGGAGTGGGAAAGGAGTAAGAGAAAGAGCGTTCAAATCACTGGTCAGGCCGATTATAGAATACGCAACGAGTGTATGGGATCCTCACGAAACAGGCCTTATTAAGAAGCTCGAAGGTGTACAAAGGAAAGCAGCTAGGTACGTAGTCGGCAAACACAAGAAAACAGAAAGTGTAAGTAGAATGCTAGCTCATTTGAAGTGGGAATCATTAGAGTCGAGACGGAAAATATTTAGATTAGCCGGGATGTACAAAGCATGGAATTCCGCGGAGGGGTGGGACGAACTGAAATCCAGGTTTAAGCTCCCTAGCTATATAGGACGAGGCAATCATGAATTAAAAATCAAAGAACGCGAACAGAAAACAGATATCGCGAAATACTCATTCGTTAATAGGGGTATTAGAGAATGGAACGCTTTAGCTGGAGAAGTTCTCATTCCAATGCCGAAAAATGTAAAAATTTTTAAAAATAAGCTTAAATCTATTTTTAATCATTAATCTTCCATAGTTTAAAGCTGGAATTTAATTTTATGTAACTTTATAGTGTGTAGAATTAGCCTCTTGAATTATAACTTAATATTATGTACATGACTATATGGACTATCTACCATGTAAGCTAGCTTATACACTAACAATATTATCCTTGTATTGTATTATTATAATTTTTTCCATGTCATTATCTAAGTTTAACCTTCTATGATAAGCTAATGTTTATATCTTAACTGTGTATGTACATAATTGTATGTGTCATATGTAATGTATTGCCTACGGGAGGTTTTTGGAGGGGTTTCCCTACCGTCCTTGGGCAAATGCCGGGCAATCCTATGTTTAATATGTTATGCTCCCCTCCAGCACTGCCACCTGGCTAAAAGGCCAAATTGCAGTGAAGATGAAAATAAAAAAAAAAAAATAAAAAATAAAACTGAAAATACCTACACATCACCTAAGGAGAACTAAAGCATTGCCGAAGGAGCTTCAATTATGCACATTACATCCTGATATGGAGAAATGCGAGATGAAAGCTTTTGCATGATATTCTTTCAGTTACAATATAATCAAGATTGTGAACAAAATATCTTCGGGCACCACAAGAAAAATAAGTTTAATTGTAAAATATATACATAAACTTAATCGTCGACATCTGTCCATACTCGATACGAGGCGATAATTTAAAAGAGACCTAAATTTTTAGTTAACTTGTTTACAGAAAATCTAGTTCGAAAGGAAAGATAGAATTCTTCCGAGAGACACGTTCTTATTATTATAGATAAATACTTTTGCGTGTGGGAGAGCTCCGAAGAAGAATCACACCCAAAACTCCGAGAGATTTTAGTACGGTAATGGTTACAGGTGCTACGAATGATAAAGAGCTAGATTTCCCTAATACCTAACAAAAAAGAAATACAGGACAAAACTAAGAATATATCTATTTGTGAGAATTAAACTTTTCAATAACATACGTTATCGAAAAAATGCTGAGCGATAAGAATCTTCACGTTTTAATTATTTTGCAGACATTATAAAAAGGAAATACGAGATATTTTTGAGAAGGAAGAAAATTTCTCCAGCGTTTAAACTAATTAATCTTCAAAGATGCCTGATGCGTAAAAAATTCAGAATTTATTCTTATACTTAATCATTAGCTAACGAAGATAATCAATAGAAACGAGGAAAGAAAAATAAAAGCGGAAGAAGTTCCGATGTGAGTTATTCCTGATCGTAAAAATAGCTTAGCATGCTTCGAATTATTCACAAAAAGAGTTCGGTAGGTAAAGTTTGAATTGCTCGCTAACTTGGAAACTAGGAATTACTCGCGAAAACTTTTGCGATTCCATTCATACCTTACCGATAGAATTCTGCGTAAAGTACATATCGGTGCAAATGTTGATAACGGGTAGCGTCTGAAATCGTCAAATAAAATCAAGCTTATTCACGATTGTGTTAAAAAAATCATTCCGCAAAATATGTTATTCATAGGCTATGTAAATTTAATAAATGCCCTTTTTACGGAAAACAAACGAAAATAAATTAATTTTTAAAGTATTTTTTGTCAAATGCTAATAAATAGCGAGGTATCGACTGTAAATATTCCATAAAGCCTCTAAGAAGTCACAATATAAACACAATAGAAGTAAAGCCAGAGATTGTAGATAACATCTTAACAAAAGATAAAAATAGATTTGACTCATACGAGTGAACTACATGCTTGAATTAAGGATGACAGGAAATCGATAAATTAACGATAAAGGAGGTACATCGAGGTTAGACTCATTATAACTTCCCATTTTAGTCCTAATTGCTTCCAAGTGGAAAACACTGGAGGGCATCTATAATCTCTTCAGGTGTAGGCTGGGAATTCGCAAACTACGGATTTGAACGTTGGCGCTATTCAACTCAGTATTCTAACCCGAAATATTAGACGTAAAATATTATGATATATACGTATCTAGAAAAAGACAGCACGATAAGTTACCACCGAAACAACGAATAACAAACCAGCACCAACTATTCAATCAATAGGTAGAAATAACAAACTCACTTTCTATTGCTGTAACGCATATAGTTTGAGATCATTGTCGAAGAATAGATATAAAGCCAAAATGAGACGTAAAAAAGACTTCGTTGAATAACAATATAACATCCCTCATCACTCCCTCGACGTATTTTTGTCGTTCGTAGTCTATGCGACTTATGCGAGACAAGACAGACTTTTGAGGAGAGAAATGAAGAAGTAAAAAAGGGCCGAAATAAGACTTGGGAGGAAAATTGAAGAAAGTGATGAAAGAAGAAAAAAGAAGAGGATGGGGAGAAAAGGCTAAAACGACAATATAAAAAGGATAAAGGGGTGATGAAGAGAAGTCCCCGGGAGGTGGAGAAGAAGGACGATAATGAAAGAATGTAAGAAAATTTAACGAAGAGAGGAAAAAGTTCGCGAGGAGGATGGAAGTGGTTACTCTTAACGGAGCGGAAAAGAATTAGATCAAGTTAGAACAAAGAGGCGAAAGGGTATAGTGGGGGTCGAATTTTCCCGCCCACCTAATTAATCGAGAAATTTTCCCTCCTCGATACTCGAAAGTGACGACATTTAAGCGGGTTTAATGAGTCCGATGTAAAAAAAATGAGTTCGACAGATTCCATCGTTTCCAAGAATTTAATATTTAAGAATATTTAATCGACATGTGAGAGAACGTACCAGTGCAGCTTAACTTTAACTTTGTATATAGATGCTGAAAAATTATATCACGACCTTTCTATAATATAATCCATATTACCTGAATTAAGAAATATTCAGAATTGAGATTTATTTACAGTCATTTAACTTGTCTACTGATATTTTATACAGAAATATTGGATATAAATTAGAGCATTATCTCGTACGCGAAAGTAATCGACTAATGTCTTATTCGGTGGCTAAGTCGTAGACAGTCTGAAAAGCTAGCAACTCGTTCCTACCAACATGACTCTCTTCAGTTTCACTGTCATATAAGTATCGTAGCTTTAGCATTAAACAGTGAGAAAAGCGTAAAGATGAATAGTATTATAATCAGGGATGCAGACATATATACATATATGCACACACATACATATAGAGAGGGAAAATATATCCGCTAAAATTCTGCTGTCTACCGAATGACAAAAATCTCTCTGAAAACTGAGCTAGGATAGCAGTTTGAGTTAATTACAAAAGTGGACTGATGGAAAGATGACAACATTTCAGTGCAAACGTCAAAGCAGAAATGAACAGGAAAGATTAGAAATTAAAATGACATTTTGAATGGGGATTACAACAGGAAGCAATTTCCAGTGCATTGATTTCAAGAAAGTAGAAGTGAGTAAAATTTCTTAATTTTCTTTCAGTCACGCATACTGTAGATGCGAGGTTTGCTATAACCAGCGACCTCATTAAATTTTGGAAAACGAAGAAAATATTTTGCCCAGGAAAACGGGCTGCTGCCAACAATGAAACTTTGAGCAAGGATGAGGAATGAAGAAAAGAAAGGAGTGAGGTCTTCTTGGAAAATTAATCACAAAAAGGGAAACACGAAAATAATGATTCCATAAGAAAGACTGCTACCCTTAAAGTGAAAGGCTGACGCTTGTCACTAACTCTTTTCTCATGCGGTCATGCGTATCCACAATGCATGCAACACGCGGTCATCCACAAGTCATGGACGCTGAAATTTGTTGAAAAGATAAATGCTTTAGAACTGAAGTATGCGAGACTAAATAGGGCATAATTTAGATAAAAATTAAATGAAAAAATGCGATAAAATTAACGTTTAACTTAAAAGAAAAAAGTTAAAAAAATCTTAGCTGTCTAAGAATTGAAAGGATTCAAATCTAGAATACCGAAGAATATCGAAGAAGGTCAACAGCATATTTCTAAAGAAGCTACAGAGTTGCTCTCGACAGAAAAAAGCGACAAAACACGACGAAACTGCGAAACGAGATGCATTCCGTGAACCACAACCATAGAGGAGAGTAAGGTGAGATACAGTCAAAAAAATTATAGCCGAGTAAAAGAAAAGTAACGGAGCCTCTACAGATCCAACAGAAAACAAATGACTTCGCTGACTTGGGTACGAATGGTGGGGAGATTTTGGCTAAAATGAACCGAGAAAAAGAAAGAGGGAGCAGGATTGTGGGGGACAGTTACTTAGAAGGAGAAACATGAGGGAGAATAAAATGAAAGAAGCAGAAGAAGAGAAAGAATGGTTAGAACATTACTGGGACAGGGATTGAGGAAGAGGGAGCAGAAGACAGAAGAAGAGGAAAACCACGCAGATGGAAGCGAGAGGGTTGCTGCGTGAGAGATTAGAAAATGTCGCAAGAGACATCCTCGGAGAGAAAAATAAAGGAGGTGATATGGCAGTGGCGGCAGCGTGATGAATGAAATGTGTCGACAAAAGAGGCGTCGGGCGCGCACTCCAATCGTACCTCCCTCCTTTTCGATAGTTCGATATCGTAGCTTATGACGTTCCCACCGTAACCCTTCCATTACCTGTAATCCAGTAAACCACAGAATGACCGATATACCCAATCGGAGATCGATGCCGGGTCCGCCAAGGGGAGGAGAAGAGAATAACGGGAGAGCGTCATCTGCTCCCCGAGTTCTGCAAGCGCGCGTGGCCTAGAAGGTAACCTTGTGGCGCCGCATGCTGTAACTTGGATGCTGAGAGGGTAATCGGGGAAAGAGATGTGGGGTCCGCGGAAATGGAAAGGAGAAAGGAAAAGCAGAATGAGAAAGGATTGGACGTCTGGGTTGAAACGGGGGCCTTGGATAACAGCGCACAAGATGTAGAGATCACGAAGAAAGAAATGAAGACGGAGAAGTAAAAGGAAGTATAAAGGATCGAATGGAAGAGTGTATAGAGTAAAAATGAAATAAATAGAGGATAGAGCATCGGTTGAAGTTATTGAAAACTTATCTTGCCCTAAGAAGGGACCAAATATTGCACCAGGACTTGCCGCAAGGGTGAGATTTTAAAACAGGGGTTCCCACAAACTCCATATAGACCCTTGGGAAACCGAGTTGTGGTTTTGGTGGGATTTGTGAAGATTCAACACTCATAAAGCTACTACGGCTGATTATGACAGTTTAAATACAAGAAAACAGTTAAACAGTTTTGAGTAATGTCAAATGAAATACAAAAGAATGTGTAAAATTACAGCGATATCTCGGACAAAAAATGTCGTGAGTAGACGTTTTTCGACGAGTGAAGACTTTTACGCATTACGTGTTCACTAATGAATACGGAGTTGACTGAGGAATATGAATTGGGCCAATTTTGGAGGATGTTCGATCATGCACTCAAAATGCAGAAAAGAACTAAGCAAAACGATAACATTAACACTTCACTAAAAGAGAGGATTTTATGAATAGAAAGGGGCAGCTGTAGTTTCAGGCAGTTTTAACGTGTATCTTACAAATTTTTAACTTTTAAGGCTTAGAGTCTTGGCTGACGATTATCATTACGGAAAGAATTACCTGCGTTACCAGTGAAATCAGATTATAAACGTAAGAGCACATAAACATACATCATCGATCTTTAGCTCCAAAAACGGCATGCGAGTGTAAAACAGTTAAGGAGAACACAATTTGGCTTAGACGATTTGAGTGACTAATTTATCGCATTAATAATATTCAATAAGTTTCACAATTATAATAATAATATAATAAGGTCCTTATTAAAGGCGAGATTGAGATTGAAAAGTCTCTTCTTCCATCTAACCTTTCGTCAATGATTTTATGTACATAAAGACTTGTGTGTAGGTGAAAAGAAATAGAGAGGAAAACTTTAGAAGGAGTGGATGTAAAAAAAACCCAAGGTGATATCTTAGGAAAAAATATCCACAGTAGGAAAACACCCTCAGAGAAGGGGTGTGTGAAAAACCTGCGCAAACCTACTGATAGTTCAAGCTAAAAGATGTTTAAGAAAGCTGTGTATAAGAAGGAAATTACAAAATCAATAGTAATATAACAAAATTACAAATTAATAATAAAATAAAATCATAAACAGGAAAAACTGCAATAATAAACCATGATGAAATAATTGATAAGACAGAAACAACAGATATAACATTCAAACGAAATTACAAAAATAAAATAACATAAAAAAGTGGTAACTGCAAGAATACACTATGAGAAACGTAAATATCGAATATCGAGAGAATATAGAAAATGACACTTACTAAAAAGACATATGAAAAATTTAACAGTTAATTAAAATAGTACATTAATGAATACGAATATAAATATTTTTTTATAATGAGGACCTAAGGAAAAGAATAAAGGACAAGTAATATATAAGATTGTGCAGTGAGAAATGACAGTCATCAGAGTGTTGATCAGTATAGGATAGAAGATGGAATAGTTTTCTCTTTCAGAGTGTAAAACTCGACATTTATGCTCCCGATCAATTTCAGTTGGAGGAATGGAAAATTTCTGGTTTAATGTGTCGAGGGACGCATTATTATTATACAATTATGAGCATACCTTATAGCAACAGAGCACCGTCGTATTATTACGAAAACTATACGCGGAGTAGAGATTTTATGGACAAGAATATGACCGTAAATTTAGAATCAACAAGGCCCTATTCATTTCCAATAATTATTTGTTTTCAGTTTCTCAAATTTATTTCCCTTCTCTGGCGCAAAACGCACAAAGGAATCGAAACGGCTCGGCAGTCAAACAAAATTTTACAGCCTTTTCCACTATTTGGTCAAAGTTTGCCCTTTGGGCAGGGCAGGGTAATTCAAGTAAAAATTATTAAACCAAACAAAGGTGAGGAAAAAGCTCAAAAGAACTCTGGACCTATATCCACTTCTGGCAAAAATATCAGTCTAAACGATCGATTAGGGAAAACAAACTGAGAAAATCGATCAATTTCGGTGACCGCTCCATCATTCGAATGAAAAGAATGCTCTTCAATCACGTATACGAATGCTCGTAATAAATAACGATATTTTCGAACCTGATAGATATAAGGGATTGTATTAATTAATGTTAGGTATATAGAAAAATGACTTCCAAAAAATTTATTTAGAAAATAAAAAAAAATGTAAGCACCATTTCATGAAATTAATCACATCGTCATAAAAAGTTTTTTTCTTTTCATAAAGGTCCTTATTTTAAAAACACACGTGGAGAGGTATATGACGATAACATAGCTTTTAAAAGTACCTAAATCCATTGAATTGCAAAGAAAATAAAAAACATCAGCATTGAGCTCTAGGGTATACAACAACTCCCATAAAAATACTCGAAAGACTGGATTCGAATGAATAAACATGAGATATGAGTTCAGCTTTTTTGATAACGTTCGCTTTAATATGGAAGCTAAGTGATAGCCATAACAGAAAATCACATTACCATTGAAAATAAGCGGATGTAATTAATAAAGACTAGCGCACATTAACTTTCAAGAGAAACAAAGGCTTCGATATCCATCCTAAATTTATTTAAAATTCAATCCCGCCTCGAGCTAACTTTTAATTCACTAAATAAAGGGAGAGAAAAGATTAAATTAATAAACAGCAATCCGTGTCAATTATTGTAGTGCGTAATTACCGTTGCATACATAAAAACAAAAAGTATGATCTGCTGTAACTGTAATAAAAACTTCCAACTAACGGTTAAAATCTGCTTAAACATTAAACGTATGGTAAAATGAGTTACGATAATAATGACGCGAGGTGAAAGTAGTACTCTTCAGTTACGATATGATACACCCCCTTAACAGTAATAAAGTTTTCCTAATCAGCTGGTAGCTTCAGAATGTTCACGAAAATGGATGACTATTCTCGGAAAAAATATATTCTCTCGGTCAAAGGTAGCAAAAGTAACATTGCTCAGATTTGTACACTTATAAATAAGCGGTAGGTACGTGTGGTTTTATATTACTTTAAAATGACGAGCATTGATACCCAAACAGAAGTTTCCGGAACTTTCCGAAGCTTCTGTGTTCATTAACTTTACACACACATTAAGGATACCAAATTAGAGAAAAACGGAAAATGCTGAAAGGTAAGCCCTGACAAAGATTCCTTAGTGTCGACAAGTTCGTAGAATACCAGCTAAGCCATAGGCGGAGAATCTGTTTTCCTTGGAAAATCGCATCTTAAAACAGGGCAATAAAATTTATTTCATACGAACTATTTGTAAGTGGGGCGGGATAGCAATTCTTGGCTTGATAGAGTATTCGATCGCTAAGGTAGAGAGGAGTGTAGTAGACATCTCACTTTCACTTGTAGCGATAATTGAGGCAGAACGAAATACTTTAAATACCTTGGCTTGTTTCAGTTAAGGATGAAAAGGCCATCAATCACTCGGATTCAAATCATATTGACCCGCAAATTATTTAAAACACCAAAGGCAAACGTTCCTTTGGAATACCTGCCCGGTATGGGTAGGTGAAGTGAGAACTATGGGTTAGTCCCACTCATGTCGCTATTTCTTAAATCTGTTAATCCCTAATCATCAAATCATCAAAGGACGTGAAAATAAAAACTCGATCACCGCAGAGAAAAATCTTTTTAATGTCGAAAAACAGACAAGAACTTCATTCAGTGTCACTCGTAAAACTTTTCAGCTCAACAACTATTGGCTCCTCAACGAAATATATCCACCAACCCCAATCCTTCGTTAACTCCACCGCAATAACTCTTTTCCACACCGGAATGAAATGGCATTTTCCCTCATTCTGTACATCGATCGGGGCGACAGGATAATAAGTGGAACCATTCTATCAATCAAGGACTTCCCAGCACTTACTCGAGGAGTGCTAAGAAGCTCCTTCACCCAGCGTCCAAATCGGCTCAAATTGAATAAGCCACACTTCGAAACTCGCATCCCTAAGCCACCTCTTAGATTGCTGTCAAAATCTCGATTACATCCACCTTCTGCTCTTTGGTTCCCTGAAACCCCTCATTTTCATCGCCGCTCCCGAAATCTCGCGACTGTCTCGTTTCCGCGATGCTTTATGGAAATAACTATGCTGCTAATCTCGCCTTTAACGTCGAAGGGCGTTGAAAGTAACAATTTCCGACCAAGGTTGGAGATTTGCCCTTTTCCGTTACGTAAGGACTATTTGACGTTTCTAATTTTACATGAGGAATTCATCGGAACCGAGACAACGAGGAAATAGTTTTCGAAAACCGACTATGGGAAATATATATCATCGCAACCGAGACGACGAGGAAATAGTTTTCGAAAACCGACTATGGGAAATATATTCGCCTTACCGAATTCTGAGAGGGGAAATTTATATATATATGACTTAATCAGAGTAAAAAAGACTTAAATGCGAGCCTCCTTCGCGGCTTTCGTTTTTGATGTGCTACTTAAGCGCTCATAGTCTTTCTAGAATTCTTTTAACTGATAATACTGGAGAATTTCATTCGAAAATTAGATGGATTTTAACGTCACAAGCAAAAATAATTCTTAACGAAAAATAATGAGCAGATCCGCGCTTGCCCACGCCGCCCGTGGTTCTGCACATGCACACGATAGTTGGATTATAAATAACAAGCCTTTTCGCTAAATTATAACCCCCTACACTGTACGATAATAAGTTCTCCGATGACATTAAACCTCTCTCACCCAAGTGCCAAGATCGCTAGGCTTATCTATCAATTAGAAAATGCATAAAAGCAAGTTATTATCATTCAACTTTCATAAATATGGACGATAAAGGACCAGATATCCGTAGCAAATGATTAACTGAAGACATTCATTTGCAGATACCAACAACATTTCCCTTTGTTCAGAGTTGAGACATAAGGAAGAATTTCTATTTCAGTTTAGGTCGCAACGAGTTTTAGTGTGAAGTAATAAAGGAATATACGTCCTCATTAGCCATTTAATTTCTTATCTTCAAAATTTCAGTTAGGTGAAATTATATGCAGCAGCATTATATTGTTAGCAGTCATATGTCCGTCGGTGAACTTTCCATTAGTTGATAGTCCGGGTAAAGTGAAAATGTGTGGGTGCATGATTTAGGTGAGTTAGTTTAGTTTTCGCTTTGGCTAATCGGTCTTCCTTTTTTTATACAAAAATAATTTATAGTTGTACTACTCAGTTACTGACTTATTTGCATAACCCTTCGTACAACGAGTACAGAGATCGCTTCCTAGTTCTGTGCTTTACTTCATGCATACGACCGAATCAAGTATCAACCGACCGCCATGTTACCAAAACACCATTGCTGCATCTGCATGTTAATGCGGCTAAAAAGGCTCCATTCCCTAAGGCCCGTGGCAGTAAACCATTTCGCGTGTTCCATCTAATACCAAAAGCTAACACGTGTACGGCTAAGGGCCGTACACCCTATACAGAGTGACTAGCAAAGCAAGTGGCACAGGATAATGAAAAACTAAGCAGGATTTATCGCATGCTGCCCATTTGAAGTCGACACATTCCGACTCGTTCCTTGCAACTTAATGGGGAATCAAAAGACTGCATGTTATAACGTACCTTGATGAAAAAATTGCTTTATATATATTCGTACCTCGTACTCTGAGACACAGCTACGTGGCTGACGTGAATTGGATGATATTACGATCGACACACAATTGATGAACAATTATTATTTGCCTCGTGTATTTTTTATAACCAACAACATCATACATTTTCCGTAACTGAGGTAAAGAGCTAGTGAGTGCGATACGTTAAGTAAGTTTCACTCCATATTAGGCAGTAAATAAAGATATAGGTACATAAATAAGCAAAATAAACATGAAATGAAAAATTAAATTTTGCAACGACAAAGTCGTTGATTTTGATAATGATAAGACACTTCAAGTGTCGATCAATAAATACTGCTGGGTCAATAATATGAATTTATTGAAACTTTGCAGCCGCACTCCGAAATTAAATATTATATTCATCATTCTCGGTGTTGTAAATTGTCGAAAGTAGTAAACTATCTAATTTCTGCACTGCAATATTAATTAATCGAAAGCATTTCCATTTAATACAACGACAACACCATACAAAATCCTCTGACAGGTGATTCAGTAATTTACAGCAAAACTCTGCGTTGTTCCTCCCTTCCCAAACATCCCAACTAATTTTCTTCCATGGAGCGTTTAACGATCACCTTCCTCCTTCGGCGACGAAGTCTCTCCCTCGCTGAACGCGGTATGTTGTAAAGCCACTGCATTAATTAATAAGATAAAGCATGCAGGAAGGAGGAGCAAATTAGGTTGGGAATACACTAATCGAGCTTGAAGCCATACCCTCTCTACCTGCTGCTGTATCATGATGTCAGCTAAACACATTCTGACGGTCGTACAGCCCGGTTAGAATGACATCAATTAGCAGACTATAAAAGGAAATTACACTAATATCTGGGATATCTCTAATACATTAAGTAGCAATTAACAAGGGTTCTGGCAAATTTATTTGCTTAAATACTTCGTCGCTAATAAATTCGAGTGGCTCTTGAATGCTAGGCCTATTCAACAGGTAAAGAGGTGTTACCTACTTTCTGTACTTTATTTTCCCTAAGAAGAAGACTGCTATTATACGAAAGGAGAATATAAATGTTATTATGATTATTAATTATTATTACAATTAGTATATTATTATTACTAATTATTTTTGAAGTAGAAGCTTTGCCGCTATTTTTGAAGAAGCATAGTTGATGATAATTTTGTGATGATAATTAGGAAATACATTCCTGATTGACTCGGAATTTTTTTGAAGTTAGTATACAAAGATGAAAACTTCAAACATGGAAAATTTATATGAAGCAATTTCATTTTATAAAAAGACCACGGTTTAGAATAGTGGCAATAGTGCTAATCAATTATGAGGGGAAAATGTTCGACATTGCAATGTATATTACATACTGTTGATTTCGACACCGTAAGCCCTGAAGAGAATTGTAGATGCTCTATTCGAAGGTAGGGTTTCTTTAGATGATGGTAAGAGAGGCAGCCGCCAAAATGCATGTTGCATGGCAAATACTTTCAAATAACAGCATCACTGAAAAACCACCGATCAACTCTAGATAACCGGTAACATTCTCACAATAGATAATTCTTAATCGACGACCTAATGGATTAACTGGTGCGATCAGTTTTTCTACGCAACACATTATCATAGGCCAGAGAATCTCTTCTACAGATGAACTGTACCAGCATACGGCCTATGTGTCCCTACACCGCATATTATCTCACCCTTGGATAGGTAAAGACAAGCTTAGTTTAACTTCTTCACTATTCGTTGAATGATGGAATTAGAAAAACTTTTTTAAATGTTTCTATAAATTACCTCACCTACTGACATTGACGTTACTTTAAAACCTATACACAGCTTTTTAAGATCCCCACTAATAGTATTCTTCATTGCACACGAGAAAGCAGAATATAGAGAAAAGGGCCAATACGGCACAATAACGTGGCATAGCGGCTGGATATTCCCCCACACACCTAATCTCTTAGATGGACCTTCGCAAACACATTTCCGCAGGTGTATTTATCTAGCATCCGCGGAATTCTGACGATCTTCCGGCTCCTTTCGCAGATAATTTTAATAGGGTTGAAGATGTGTGAGCGTGCATAAAATTAAGCGCAATCAAGCGGAGATCTTTTCAGAGAGGATTCCACGGTAATTTCGAAGGCATATCTCGGCAGATTTTGCTAAGGGGAGGGAGCGTCCTCGGTTACATTCAGCCGCGGTGGGAAAAAGAAACAATGTGCGCAAAGAGGAAATCGATACAAATCCATTCATTCGCATACACACGGAGTTGGAGAACACTTCAAGCTGGAGTAGATTACCTGGCGAGACGCACCGGGGAGATTGGATAGAGCGAAAAGAATTTAAGAGGAATTTGCTCGAATAAGGAATGAAATGAGAGAATTTGCTTGGAGAAGATCCGGAGACAATTCCGGATGTCTCGGAGGGAACATGAATATTGGAGGGGGACTCTGGGGGATTGTAAGAGGAAATTTCACTGGAAGAGGAAAGGAAAAGAAATACTTTTTCTCTATCTTCCATGGAGGAGCGAAAAATAGGGGGATTGATAACCAAAGAGTAGGATTTCAATTACAAGTTGACTGTAATGCACGTCAATGTGAAAGCGCACTATATCATATCATCATGATATTAAATCATTGGTAATTTTGCTTAAAATGAGTACGAAGAAATTAAACTGCTTTATTTATTTCCGATTTTTTCTTGCTCACATTTTTTATTCTCGTAATGACTCAAGTATTGAAAAAGAAAAATTAAGGATAAAAAAGTACAGAACAATAGTAAAATGGAAGAAAATCTTTTACCTCTACTGAAAATAAATAAAACAATATTATACTTAATAATTTTCAAACGGTCAATAGATGGAAATTATATTAGAATAATAATAGAATAATAGTTATATTAAAATTCAAAAAAAGATTACAGTGAAGTGCTTCAAAACCGAGCTTCGGTGCTTTCTAAAAAACCTAATTAGGGATACAACATTGATTCTATCCTTTTTGTTCCCGTTTCTCTAAAGAACTCTTTCAATTATCGGTAGGAGCGAAGAAAAGGTCCACAAGCTATGTTGCTCAGATACTTAGGGATTCAGAATGGGAATCTTTAGAAGATAGAAGAATTTTAACAAAGGCCCAAATTACTTTTTGAACTCAGAGAAGTTAGAAAGTAATTCTTAAAAATGTTAGCCGATATTACGCCTCCTTCATGTTACATGGTCCGTTCTGATACTGCGAGAAAAATCAGAGAAACAGATGCTAGAATTAGTCACTTAAAGAATTCATTTTTTTCCGCAAACGATACGCGAAAACAATCTGTTAGAAAAGCGGAGTCATGGTACATGAACTCCCTGCCACAAGCCGTAAAGTGGGTTGCAGGGTACATGTGAAGATCTAGATAAACGAATACTATTATTATAGAAATATCGGTAGTGAAGTCGACACTTGTGAGGAAAATGTCTGAATCCATATATAAAATTTTCTTCACGGATACGCAATTTAATATATATTTTCATACCAAGCAAGGGGAAATACCAGACACTAAAACAAAATGATCTTCGGAAGAGCGATGATTGAGTCTATTGAAGACCATATGATTTCCTTCGCCTTATTCCCATGAATTATGGAATCAACTAGTGATTATAGGGACGATTTTTTAGATAAATTATCGTTACGTCAATAAACATTTGTCGGCTCGAATCCCTTCTTGATATCATCCAGTGTTATGAGATTGGATTCCTGCAGGCATTGAGGACTGGTTCCCTTCGACTAAAGGTGAAAGGGCTAACGATTAGGCTAAGCGGGAGACCAAGTTTCCTGATGATAGCAGGGGTCGGAATGACGGAAGAATTACAGAGGAAGACCTTGGTCGTATAAGAAAAGGCAGACGTTAGCACTAAAAATCAAGATGGCAAATAGAACAGGCAAAGTTGGCTAAAAAATCATTAGGGAAGAAGCAGCAGGCAGAGAACAGGAGGGTCTGAAATACCACAAGAATCCAATTTTTGCTGCGTTCTACAATGACAATAGCAGAAGGAACTGTTTTTTTTAGATTTAAACTTCGGATCAGTACGAACGTTTTGCCGTGTGAAGGTAACGCAAAGCTCACCTAACCGACTAACGGAAAGACTAAGGATGTACCTGGCGTCAGAAAGGTGAACTCCAGCAACTAAGTTAATCAGGAGAACAAGAAAGAAACGATAAACTCGCAGCAGAGGAAGAAGGCCTAACGAAAAAGCCGCAACATAAATGTCGGCTTACTTTAGGGCTTCTAAATGAAGAGAAACTGAATCTCGAATGAGTGAGAGAAAAAGTTCGGGTAAAGACTTCAGACAGCCGTCTCTTTCAACTCCTGATTCCCACAAATAGAAAAACTACTCCCATTTCCCGTGGGTCTTGGGATGGATTTCCCGCAAGGAAGAAAAAGAAAGGACAACGAAAGGTGGTATAAATGATAATGAGAGGGCGGAAGGGCTTAATTCGAAGAAACTGCGAAGAAACAACGGGAGAGAGAAAAATGCGAGAAGTTACGCTCTCAGAGGCGAAGGTAGGGCGCCAGGGAGTGACCTGAAACAGCCAAGGTGGAGAAATGAAGCCCGAGCTATTCTCTTTGGAAGCTACCTTCCCGAAATTCGAATGGAGGCGAAGAGTGGTGGAACCGAAGGTTCGAAAGAGGGCCACGAAAGGAACACTTTCTTGTTCGAATCCTTCCTCAGCAGAGGGGAAAAATGTAAAAGTGCTTCTAAGACAAAGGGTAAGCGGAGATAATGGAAGAGGAGAGAGATGTGTTTGAGTATCCCCCGCCATCTGGATTTTTCTTGCCCAAAAAATACGCAAAATGAGAAAAATAAATGGAAAAGCGCAAGAAGTGTTTTCAACGCCTTACTTCGGATATTAAACCTGACGCGGTCCAAATATCGACCACTACTTAAATGGAAAGGTTTTTATTTAAAGGTATCTTGGGAGATACAAGCTAAGTAACAGCGACCTCATAAAGAAATGAGGCAAACAAATTAAGCTGATGAATCCATGGAAATAACAGAGCAATCGCATATACCTAAAAGATGCAAAATTCAAAAGAGGGCATAGATTTTCGATTGAGAAATAGATGCAATAGAAACTAGGGAGCGATGAAACATGACGATATTGCGTCACAGGGATTATTACTCATGAAAAAATTAATTAATCCTACATCTACGATTCCTCAATATCAATATAATCTTCCACGGAAGCACAAGAAAATTCTATTCATGATAGTATAGAACATGATCAAAAATTCAAGTAATATTGCAGGAAATGTTCTCCACTATCATGCGATTTAACTTCTACGTTCAACAAGAGATCATTAATATTAGATCCAGAAGAAGACATCATTATGAAAATAATACAGTAATGTAGGTTAATTTAGCTTCGTTAGAGATGATTCAACGAACCAGGTTCAAATTTCTTACGGACCTGTATTTTCTGATTCCCAGAATCGCCATAATACTAATTTAATTCATCGAATTAAATTATGGGGGATGATTACATCGCAGAAAATGCAGTCCTAAACTACTAATCAGATATCCTATCTTTCCCCTTCCGTGAAATGAAATTCCAGATTCCCAGGCATTCATCATTAAATTTTCAAGGCAGGTACGAGGCTCGTACTTCACCCAAAACTACTTTTCATTGCCCGATTCAATGATAAGAAACAAATTCACTCAATTCATTTCAGACAATGACATGCCCTTAAATCAGATCGTTTTGAAGAAGATAAGGAGGGAACGTGCTGATGATCAAAATAAAACTTCATTCGAGGAAAGGAATCCAATAGCGGAAGCGAATATATTCCATCCAGGACGGGGACTCGTGTGTGTTTTGAGAATAAAAGGAGTGCAAACTTTGGAATCTACGGGGAATTTCCCGATCTTCAATTCTTGTTAGTGCGTGCCTGCTGGCAAACACAAAGCGGAGATTACGGACAAAATCAACCGAGATCTAGGTCGCTGAATACCTACGAGTGCCTACTTTAATTTAGTAACCGTTCTTTCGCATCCAAGCGCATTGACTGGCTCAGTGAATCGGATTTATTTACAAACAAGACAAATGTGCATAAGTAACTAAATCTTACAGAAACATCATTATATCAACAGAATTATTGTATTTTTTCCCTGTACAGACCCTATTGAAACAATTCGAATTCAAATTGAGGAACAAGAAAATCCCTCTAATGGTTCAAATCAATTTAGATCCTGAGGTACCTCTTTCAACATTTTACAAATGAACCACCCTTACGTTTCCAGTTCTGAATGTAACGATAATTACTGTTGGAGTGTAAGAAACAATATTAAATCCGAAAGCGCGATGTATTCAATACAAACTAAGATAGAAAAAAGAGCTTAGGATGCTCTCAAGCACGTACATTCAACAATATTTAACAAAGTGTCATCTTGTAATCATTCGACTTGTTTTTTGAAAAAAAAAAACAATATATATTACGAATCGCTATAGATGATAATTTGGTATAGAGCAGACTTGTCCTGAATAGAGCTCGCGAGCTGCATGTGGCTCCTCGGTATCTTAAGAGCAATACTCCACTACCACCATGAACATCAATAAAATCTCTGTGATATATGCCTTCAACGATAGAAACGATTTATTATCCATCTAATTCAAACTAACATTCGTCTGTAATAAATCAAAGTATTATATACTTTATTTACTTTACTCAAATAA
This sequence comes from Ladona fulva, assembly GCA_000376725.2. NCBI lineage: Eukaryota > Metazoa > Arthropoda > Insecta > Odonata > Libellulidae > Ladona > Ladona fulva. The sequence goes on along the minus strand of KZ308114.1, from coordinate 773,108 downwards.
TTTCAAATTAAGCGCTTCAGCCCTGGGAAGCCTTGGGTTTCCGCGTGTCTCATGACTTCTTATCAGATTTGCCAATTCCTAGCATTAAGCAAACTATAATACAATATAAACATCTTTATTGGGTGAGGACTAGGGACTTGACAAACTAGAGATATATATTTAATGTCATACAGTATTTTTATTCACAATTATTCTAGTTTGGACTGCATTAATGAAACTAATAATTCAATTTACCCCTTGCAAAGATAACATTAGGCCAAAAAACAACCAGAAGAATAATACGAGAATAAGGCATAATGGACCTATTTAAGAATCCTAGAAATCGCCCATAAAATAAACATCCAATTCGAGATCTGAGGGGAGATCGGTTAAATAGGCGAGTCGGTACCCTCATCCTAATATCAGAAACCGTTTCGTAAGATAGTGGATTAGAAGATATGAACGAAGATGAGAATCTTGTTTCGTACTTTGATTTATAAAATAAACAGGAAATGAGAAGAGAAGTGAATAATCTTCCTTTTGCCCCAAAAACTAGCAATTGGGCCTCGGAGAACCTCTCTCCGCATCTTTCTTCCTTATCTCGACCCAAAAACTCGGGGCCAATTAACTGTGCGACTTTCTCATCCTCACTTTTTCTCGAAATGGCCAACGAAAGAAACGGGCCTCCTAGATTAATTCCATTTCCCGAATCCCTTTAATTACGGCCACTAGAGGAAATGGCATCGACAGGAGCCAAACACATAGCGGATTAGATCGACGATCCAGGAGGTGAACGGATTAAATGGTAACAGCAAGTGCGAGGCTTTGCGACGTAAAGTTCCTTAAACTGGGAAAAGCAGGAATCGTAATTAATTTATAGACCATTAGGGAAGTTTCTTTCCTTCACTGCCCAATTTATTTAATAAATCGGAATTTTTGAATTTTGAACTTGAAGGGAGACAACTTTGAAGGGGTTTATAACTTGTTGAATACTTGCAGTTATAGTTGTACAGGACTAGTGTACGAACAAGGTTAATACATACGTCACCCTAGCGGAGGAAGCTGAACTTACGGCGGAATCATCTGAGGATGTTCCGATACATGGCTTACAAGGGTATGCGAGCAAATATTTCACCCGCGATCTAGAAATAGACGATGAATTGAGATGACAGGCTCCGAATATAGCATTTTTAAACATATCAAGAGAAACTACGTGGGTATCGAAGTATTATCTCCTTTACCGGGAATAAAACTTTCCTTGACCAATCTCATGGTGGGGAGAAATAAACTATTTTCAATTTATCTAATTTACAGCAATTCATCAAAAGCTGGTTTTTGAATGCGTCAAATTTTCTGAGTACCGTTAATTTTTTTCTAATAGTTAATTTAGGTTTAAATTAATAATCATTCCGATGCTGTAATGTACCGGGACGCATTTACCACACTTAATAAGTCATTGCGGAACATATGGCTAACGAAATGCAAGAGTAATGGAATAGCAATAAATTCATAAGGTGAATGGAAAAACGTACCCTAAATTATCAACACAAGGCGTATAACAAGCTAGGTTTTGAATCTGAAGTCATACTTGCATCCATGACTATCTTCACTCACGGGTAGAGAGCATTAGAAAATAACGAAAAGGTATATATTAGTAGGGGAGATGGAAAATCCACGGAATTCCTGGAACCTTCTTCCTACCCACCGCTCCCAAATTCAATTATCTTCGAGCCAGATAAAAATACCACCACTTCCTATACACCTTGGCAAAGTATCGACCTAATCTGTGAGACCTTCTTCTTGGACTACAATCTCCTTCCATCTTTTCCCGCGTTCCGGGCAACGGAATAAGGAGCGAAGAATCAGAAGGGTTCGGGTGTGGTACGATTCCCTGCGGGGGTAATAGTGTGGCGGCGGGGGAGGAGTAATCGGCGCATGCCTAATTGAGCCGCCAAGGCTGCTTGGGGGGAAGATAAGAAGAGAATGAAGGAGATTAGGAGGGAGATATGCAGAGAGAGAAAAGTGGTACGGAAAATATCCCAGATTGGAATGCCAATGAAGAGAGAAAGAAGGCGAGAAGCGGAAAGGGTGAAAGGATGGGACCCTTGCAGTAACTCCTCTTTATCGCCTTCCACGCCGGGGACCCTTAATCCCAACTCGCACCGAGCCTTTTAATATCGGAAGAGACGTCAGATTCGAGGGCACAAAAATGTAGCGGCGAATTTATTCTAGACGAGAATTATGGAAGCCCCGTGACGATTCATTACTTCCGATTGTGAGCGCGGTCTGGAGTAACACCGGGAGACATTTTGGCCCAGTATTTAATTAAACAGCGTTTGCCCCGACCTCTGGATTAAAACTCGGGATTTAAGGCGCGAGACTAATCGCGCGTGCAAATGGGAGGTAGTCGATTTGCTACGGCTGGCTCCAATTGCTTTGAGTTAACGATAAGTTATCGTGCGATTTCGGCCTCTCCTGGTTTATCGTGAGTGATTTTCCGTCTCGGTGGAGGTGATGTAGTCCGTCATCCTCTTTTTGCGAATGACTCACTTGCTTCTCTGAGAAACCGTACGTAGGAAAACGGAGTTCGTTCTAATGTAGGGTATCTCAAACGCATCTCGAAAGGAATCAAAGTAACGAAAGAAAATTTCCGTTCGACCAATGAGAAGAGAATCTTTTATCGATTCGACAAACCTTTCAATTGAAAGTTAACGATTAACTAAACGATTTTTTGAAATTCTTCGCTTTAATTCAAATTTAACGAAACGAATGCAATATTCCAAGAATGAAAATTCCTTACAACATTAGTGAAAAACATTTTAAGTGAAGCATCGCTCGAATATAATGTAAGTCACACATTAATAAACATTACGAACTGACAGTTACGAAATATACCAAGAGCGTACTTTTCGAGTAATACAGAACCGCTTACTTACAATGATGTTATCACTCGATGGGGACTATTTTTAATTAGATTGCAACAAAAGAGGGATGACCGCATCGGAAACCACCTCTATATATCGCTAATAATTGGAAATTAATCACAAAAGTAAACGGTATATTTTTTCAAGAAAACAATTATTGAAAGATTTTACATGCAAAGTTAACCAGTATGAACCAAAAGTCGTACATTCTTAAAATATATTACAATGAAATGCTATTTTATAAATAGAAATAAAACAGGAAAATATATATGCGATTACAGAAGAGTGAGAGACAGCTGAAAAATTGGAAAAATATTTATGAACGTAGTGATGGAAAAAAAATATTTAAGAAGCCCGCAAACAACAAAATTACAGCAAGAACTACCTAGGTTTGAGAGGTGGAGCATTAACCCTAAATCCCTTTGAAACCTAGGTCGTACTTTCTATAATCATCTTTTTCTGTTAAATAAATTTGATACCTTAGCTCAGCTGAAGAGTAACACGGACATATAAACGCCTCTGTGACCCAACAAAGATTACGAAAAAGTAGACCATAGCCTTTCCGATTACTCAATGGCTTCTTAAAGCATTACTCCGACAAAACGTGAGGAAATTACAATTTTCTCGACAAATGTTACGGAGGCTATGAAAAGCAAAAGCGGATTTTCGCGTGAAAGGAGAAGAGGCCGACTCTCATCTCCTCAAGACTGTGCGAGGAACAAGCACGTCTTTCCACGTCAGCGAAGACGTGGGAGAGCAATCCCAAATGGATTTGCCTCCCCATTTTCCGCGGGGGGAAACCGCTTGAAGCTTTCATATCGCTCGAATAGTTTCTCCAACGGGAGGAATGAGAACGTTATCCAACACCTAGAAATGTCACTTTTCCCAATCTCAGATTCTTTTCTTATAATGTTCAGATTCTCTCGAGATTTCCACACGCTTCATGCATTCATGTAATTTCGCCAACTTCTCTTTCTGCGATGCTACCTTTTCGTCAGTTACATTCCCCGCTTCTTTACTCTTCTGTACGTTATCCTCTCATATCTTACGATTCCAACGATTTTACCGAGAAGCAGAAGTGAAGAGAAGGTACCGATTAAAAATATTGATCAAAATTTACAAATAAAATCTGCGGAGGCCGAAATCCATAATAAAGGAAATATATACACTTTTCCACACCAAAATGTTATTGAATACCGGTTTCGGTGTTACACCGTGTAATTGTAAATGCAACCATTTGATCGAATAGTCACGAATAGGAAAGGAATTGAATGAGAACATTAATGTCTAAATCAATAGATTACTATTTATAAATGTAGACAACTGTCATCGATTGAAATTTGCAGACAAGTTCAAAATTTACATTCATACCATATACTTCTAATTCTAAAGCATAGACAAAGCACTCATTTCTTTTAGACCCGGCATCCTATGTCCAACATAGGATGCCGGTTATTATCCTCGGGTGAACAATTTCTTCAAATCGGCCAACTCGTTCCAGACACCTCTTTAGCAAGGATCCCTCTCCTAGTTTCATAAACCCTCTTGGTCTGCACAATAGCAGTATTTTTTTGTCCACCAAACTGGCAGGACGAGACCGCAAACTATTGAAGAACGAGATAACGAAAAGATAACAGTCAAATATTGTGTTTATCCATTGGATCCGGAAAGGGGTTTTGAAATTCGCTTATAGAAAGGGAGATTAAAAAAGGACGATGAGGACGAAAGAGTTGGCAAACATTACGAGAAAAGAAAACAAAGGGCGACATTTGCGAGAGGTCAGCGATGGAAAAAGGCACCGACCGGACACAGTCGAGATTTTACGATAACAATTCACCAGAATATTGAAACTCGCTTTCAGAGATGTATATCCATCGAAAAAATTATTTTAAAAGATTTTATCGCTGAAATACATAAATAGTCTTAGGGAATTGTATTTGAAAAATACACATCAGTTTCACGAAAAGAATTACCGATTGAGAATCCAGTTAAGAGTTGAGTTATCTATAATCTATAATATAATGGATCTGTAACTCGAACCGTTTCTTTACATTGAAAGGATTTTGAGAAAAGTGGGAGATTTGATTATTTGATTATTAGAAGTTACACTGGAAATCAGTCCGAACATCAATTTTTAAAATTCATGTCTGTATATTTTAATAAGACGCAAAAACTATCCAAGCGATTTTCATGAAATTTGACAGGATGATAATGTTTAGCGTGAGTTGACACCTTTATAGATACATTTCTATGGGAAAGAAGTAAATTATAAGGAACGTATTTGCTCTGTTTATTTTTTCCTCATACTAGATAATGAGGGCAATTAGTCGAATCCGATAGAGTTAAATTAAAATATCTTAAGTTATTTAACAGTATTTTTCTAGTTTAAACGCGAATCCCAATGAAATAAACCCAATATTAAACCATCTTTGGTCATGAAAGAGAATGATTTTGGTGAATCAAAATGAATTAAAGCGTCGTAAGAGCGAAATATACGCACTTTTATCTATGAATTTGTAAGAACCCTGCTAGCCAATTCTTAGCAAAATAAATTCATTTTTGGGTCTCCGAATAGCCATGTAGGTATCGGGTTCGACTTCAATGAAAGCGGTCCCTGGTTCGAATCCCGTTGGAGGACTACGTGCGAAATTACCTCAGCTGTCGAAGCACTTTTAACAATACTAATTTAATTCTATTGCACCCATTATTTTTTAACTGTCCAGACCACATATAAAGAATTGTTTGTTAATCAATTCCCAAATATATTCAGCAAGGATAAGTTGAAGTATCTGTGTTGAGCAGCTCGAATGAAGAAAACATTTTTAAAAAGACATAAATTGAAAGTCACGTAAAATTATTATCCTCTCCCTAACGTAATTATGACAGTAGCTGAAGGTACTGACGAAAATAAATCTTCTTCCACAAGTGGTAACTTGCTCAGCAACATTGCGGTAGGAAATGAATATAACGTTTAATCCTTACTAAGAAACAAATGTCGTAAGTATGGCGTAAGTAAGAGAGTAAACATTTATGTTCAGCCATTCAGTGAAAGAGATAAAACTTAAGGACCTCATACAAACTAAAATTTCATCTCATTTCGTCTTTAAGTAACCAGCTCTCTGCATAAATGTCAGAATGATGAACGTCAGAGTATTAATTCACGAACTGGATTACGGCATGAAGAGAACGCAAAAACAGCGCCTCGATCAAAAACGAGATTAGAGGGAAAAATACTTTTTCATGCCTCGAGCTGAAACGTATCTCCATTAAAGTATGAATAAAAACAGAGTTCTGAATAAAAACAGAGTTCTGATTAAAACCATGCAACTTTCGCCCTATAATATTTTTACAAACAACATAGATGTCGCGGTGGGCTTAAGGAAATAACGGAAAAGGTGATAAACGCCGTTAAAAAAACCATCACGTGCCCGAAAGAGGGATATTCGGAAAAAATGAAGAGGGAAGACAAGATGTGGAAATGGAAGGATAAGGCGTTAGGATGGAGAGGTGCACTAAGGATCTGAGAAGGGGCCATTTTTAACACTTTCTCAACCACCATCGGGAGAGTCTTTGGAGAAAGAAAAAATAAGAGAGCGGGGATGGAGCTGTGTGGATTAAGCGGAGAAGGGAGAGCGAATACAGAGAGTCGTTAACCTCTGCTACCCACAACTCGGATATGAAAGATGTCCGGGTCCATTTTTCAGACGGACGTGATGGAATAGCTGAGCTCGGGAAATCCCTACGCATACGAAACAAGAAAAAATAACTGACTTCTGTTGAAGCTCCCTATCTAGTTGAATGGATACGGGAAAACGTACCTGGGAAATAAAACGAACCAAGCTGAATGTAAATGCGGGTCAGAGAAACAAACGGACGTGCCAGATGTTTCCCCTTCCCTTCCACCCCTTAGAGTGTGTGATAAGGTGTAAATGGTAAATATATAACTGGGACACATGTTCCAAGTTTTAAACAAGAGCTGAGTAAATAAGACATGAGTGTAACATGTGTACATTCTGCGTTTAGAATGAAAATTTTATGTAACTTTGATTTCCAAGAAGAATAAACAGGTCTGAAAAGGACTACTTCCGAAAATGAACACCTAATGCGCTGAATTGATCAAATTGGTAACCTATCATGTTTGATCAACTTTAACTTACTGCAATTGCAGAAATTTGTGTGAGCAAATCATTCGTAAGACATAAATGAGGAGATATTATATATAAAATAACTAAATATGAAAACTAAGGCAAATCAATGCTTACAATAATTTTTATCACTAAGTAAAAACCAAATATATTCCATTTATTATATATATATTTTAAAAAGGGGTTTCAATCCTGAACCTCATAATTGTTTAAAGAGAAACTTTAGGCTTCGGTGAATTGAGGGTTAAATCCATTAAAGTTAAATCCAATACAGAAGCATACTTACTAGATAAAGACATAAACTACTATAGTAAATATGAATGAAATGTATCTTTAATACATCCATAAGCCTTTCAGTTATTGCTCCTTGATCAACAAAAGTGTCAAATACATTTTATTTTATATCGTTTAAAATAGATTGAATTAAATACATTACAAAGTCATTTGGCTTTCAATTTTAGTGGATAGAAAATTCGTCAGTAAAAATGACTTATTTCAAACTCGAATAAATAGAAAAATTATATACTTCAAGTAAAATATTGATAAATACGACACTGAATTAAATAAATTGAAATGTAGCGCAATGAACATAATTATGAACGAAATTCTTGAAGACAGTTTCGGTGTACGGTGTAAAAGAGCTTTTTAATCATGAAATCATCGTCGGGTCACCTGACGATGACGCGACGCGTCGAAACCTAGGTCGTTTTATTAAATTATCCTGTGGTAACGTGTATAAGTGTTTTCTTATTCTTTTCAGCATGAATAGCTACCACAAAGTCGAGGCCGAGGTAGTGGATTTAGCTTTATGATTGTGATATTACTTCTATTATTTTTCAAAAACAATACTGCCTAAGTAGGACGCTGGGTGAGGTGAACTCGTTAACTTACACCACAATAAATAACAAACTGAAACAATATTAGAAATGTTCACATATGAAAACAAAACTTAAGTTCATAAAGAACCTCATACCATAACAACAGTAGTTTACAACTAAACCATAAACTAATGATTCACAATACATACAGATAAACTATGATATTTAAAACCATATCTTATTACCATCAACAAAACTACAAGAAAAAATACAAGAAAATAAAAGCAGAGATAAGCGAGAAAATGTTGGCTTTCCCAAGGCTAAACACGGAAATGTTTTTAAATTCATACAATGGCTGAAGGAGACAAAATAAGCTTGGGAAATTTTGTACGACAAAGGCTAGAAAATTTAATTACATGGTCTCCGAGTGAAAAAGTCTTTTCCGAGGGAAAAAGCATCTTTTCATGCTAAGAATACGTAATGTACCGATGTGCTACGGGACAAACAACATAAAACGGAAGTGTCTACTCTACAAAAGTTTTAAAATTTTTATTTTAGCACCAAGTCAGTATCCTTTTTTCTACTTTCAACTTAATTTATTTTAAACACGTTTTAAGCACAATTTTAGGAATACAAATTTATTTTTCTGCAAACTGCAATCGGCAGAAAAGAAACAAATCGTTATTATATTTTTGCCTTTCTTGCATGATATTTCATGGTAACGTAAATGTTATACTTAATTAAATTCAGAACTTAATACTGTTAATCAAGAGTTACCTTTTGACCAGCGAATCCGTTTAATGATAGTTTATTCTAAATAGTATATGAAGGATTAGATTGCTAAAAGCGATTCTACGAGAATGACACTTGATCACCTCAAGCTTTAATGAGCGGAATCTCTTTAACTTTGAATGCATACTTCCAAGATTTGTATCGTAAAAATCCAAAAATTTTCAAATCCTCCGAAGTTGGTGCACTGACAGAATAATTAAACGCATTCAGAATAAATGAAAATATAATGGTGAAATTAAGTGCTTTTGCCAAAGATCCAACCACACCTGACCAGTTTTGGTGAATCTACATTGACACTCATCAATGAACGGCGAAGGCGATCATTCTCTGAAACTGCACGTATATGATTGAATCTGAGAAAAATCTGCGTTTTCCATCTTATTCATGTTTCCCTCCCAAAAATAGTTCAGTTATTTTTTACATTCAGATAATGTTTACATGAGAGGGAATGCTATCAGTAATTATTAGCTCATAAATATGAGCAAATGAAGTTAAATTTCATTGAAATTAAAAAAAACCCACGATACGAATTACGTATCAAAATATATCTTCCAGAATGAGAACGGAAGATGACTTTCCCTCGATCTTCGATATTCACTTTTCACACCGGAGATAAAATGCTCTAAAGACTAAATGCGCCTCTCTGTTAGAAACTGGTAACGACATCTGAATTACCGAAGATGATCGAAATATAATGGTGTCTTCGAAGGGGACTCTTACCTCATCGAAAAAATATTAGAATCGCCGAAAACGGAAAAGACAACTTGCTCTTAAAAGGGGCATTGCTACGTGGAACATACCGTATTGACCTTCGGTGAGAGCGTTAGGCCTCTCATACCACAAAATAACCATTCAAACATGCGCAAGATTGCGCTGTAATAGTCACTGCTCGCTACGGTCTGGTGGCCGGAAGTGGATTGAGGGGGAGACGAGCTGAAACTACCGGCCACGCCCATCCAATGTGCATAGCGAATGTCCGTTTTCAAAATTAGAACGTGTATTTCCAGTGACAACTGATGGCAGGAAATGGAATTTCTACGACAGAAGATATTCGCCCTCTCTATCTAGAAAAATTTTCTCAAAAAAGTTTCCCGTTGAAGTTAAAAAAAACCTTGCAGGAATGATCAATTCAAGCAGCTACATAGTGCATCCTGAAAAGTAATTAGATGGCGGTTTGATGTACTAAATAACAGACTATAGGTATGGCTATGGGTAACCTTTAAGACAATGACTATCTTTCCCGTTTGTTAAGTTCCTTTTAAGTTTAACAGTACAATTGATTATTTAATACATAAATTATTTTGAATTTAATCACGTTTTACCTTATATAATTATTATAAGACCAGTGATAATGATAAGTTATAAAATATCAATTGAATGAAAATTATATTTTTTTTAATTATACAACACAAGTAAGACTCCCTCAAACTTAACCAGTAAAGAATTTCTCCCGAATCTTATGCAACCAAACTCGCACGTATGTACAACGAAAATATTTGAGCCGACTTTTCTGAACGTTCCTCCTGATATAATTCTATAATGAAAGCGATGGAAAACAAAAGTCATATTTAAAACTTTAACACAGAATAAAATAAGTCACTGCATGGAAATGTACAATGTAAGTCGATTGAAGTAAAATTGAACACATACTTATGCAGGAGTCCACTTATTTCCGATTAAATTCAAAACTTCGCAAATTTGAATGTGCCGACTTTGGTGTCTTTGAGCTTAAATATTTCTTTCACGAAAGTTATATTTTTATTTCTCTTCAGACGGAAACCCTACAGAAAGAACAATCAATTACTTTACATTCAACATAAAATCCATACACAAGTTTAGCGTTCAAGATCTGAATACGTAAAACTTGGGCGGCACAAAATTTTAAGCTGACATTCAGAGACAAGAATTCCGATAGGAAAATTCAAAGGATCCAATACCCTTTCGAAAATCGCTACCATTTCTTTCAATTCCATTTTCTTTTCATTCTTCTTCGCCAATTCTTCCTACCTCTTTCTCCCAATCTTTCGAGACTAGACCCACAGCGTCATGTGCCAACTCCGGTTTATCAATCACGCTGTCCCGACGTTCTGCCCACCGGTCCCGTCCCTCTCTGTCTCTCTTCGTCCTATTTTTTCTTCTTAGGAAAAGATCGGCCTCTTTCCTTCCACCCCGATGACTGCACCATCGGAAGCCTACTTTAAAGGCGGAATGGGAAGGCTGCCCTGATTCGAACGGACGCATAAGGCCTCCGGGAATTCCTTTCATGCGACCAAATCCCCACTAACTCTCACCGTCTTCGACCGATCATCTCTCCTAACCTTTCTACGTGCCTCTTGAGTATCTAAGGATGAGAAAATGTGATTTTTTCCGCACTTTATAGTATAATACTGCATCTATCAAAGAAATACCTATCTCAACAGCCTAGCTCGGGGAAGTCTACAATATATCCTTAGAATGCAAAGGAGAATTTGAATCACTAAGGAAGATATTCTACAACTTGCAATACCACGCGAGAACCATGATGAAACACAATTTGCGAAGCCGCCCAAAAGCTCCTCATGGCTTTATCCACTCCGCGAATGAGCGCGAATTTGAGGTGTTTCGATCTTTCCATGGTGATTTGCGATCGCATTAATCAAGATTAGAAGGAGATAATCCGCAATTTCTCCTCTGCGATGAGGATTTGGAATGAATCAAGCAAAGGAGTGACACGATCGTCAAAGAATTGACGGTTTCGGAGTGAAGCGTGAAGGAAAGATTGATAAGTGCAGCATTTACCGGCCGTAGTAGCGGAGTGGTTAAGATCTCTGGTTCAACTCCCGAACATTGTTCAGTTAGGGGATAGTTGTTTGTGTTTGCAAATAATAATAATTATTGCAATCGATGTAATTGGGTCCTTCTTCATTAAACGAATTATTATTGATTTAATTTAGGGAGCTAAATGTATTGCTTATGAACCGATGACGAGAAGAACCGATGATTAAGAAACCTTCCTATATAAATAAGATAAGGCTTAACTTAATTTATCTATCCATTTATTTCTAAATTTACAATAATAAAGTATCATTATACCTTCTCTTTCATTCAATTCATAAAAAGTTCCCAATGTAATAATGTGTATGAAGGTTTCACTTCCGTTTATTCCTTCCTAGTTTCTTCTGCATCAAACAGCTCTCTGGAAAATTTGTTTCGGAAATGCAATGCCCCAAAAATGTCTCTGAAAACGATTGCTGTTGGTCCAATACTTTGCGTAGAAGAAAAGATTCTACATTCATTAATAAATTCTTCGAAGCCCAAAGAACAGATAGTTTGTTAAATATATTATTTATGTAGATGGAATATACATTTACATACACCATGGAATATACAGTTACATTACCCTGCCACACGCCGAAAGGCGGCTAGCAGGGTACTTACGTAGATGTAGATGAGGCATTATGCTACATAGTTTTTTGTAATATGCATTAATCAATTAATATTGTGTTATGTGATCTGTATGACGTTATAAAAAAGAAATGACATTATCAACCTGAGCTCTCCTTATTACGATGTCAAAGAGACTCAATATTTTTTGGAATACACTGCTACGATCACAAGGCGACAGCTCTCATATTCTCTCATATCTCTCGCGTGAGAAATGTGTCACAAATGACAAAGCATTTTGTTCGTTTGAAAAAAGTATTATTCGTTAAAAGTAGCTAATCCGCTAATTTTAATTCAACGTTTGTGAATCGATTAGAACTGGAATCGGTATGAGTCGTCATAATGGACTTAGCAACGTTGCAATCCGCAGTAAAAAGGAATTTAAACACATTCTACACTAATTGAGTAATTAGCAACGTGACAGTCACAAAGCTTTCAACGAGTTCATATTGTTTCTAATTACCAATAATTGAGCGTAATATAAACACTGGATGTTGTTCAGGAGCGACATGTTCAGGTTGCTCCAACAGATCTCTTTCTTTTAGTTTAATGAGTAAATCAACGCCAGCGTATTTCTAATTGATCCTTCATTCAAAATTAGAAAATCGAGTAAACAAGAGGTTGACTTCTATCTGCAGCCTAACCCGCTAAACCTAATCAGTCAATCCATTTCCTCTCATCACCCAATCTTTCAACAAACAGGAGCTGCGATGTAACATCACAGCCGTAATTAATGACGTTGCAATGCAGCGAAATGCGGAACACTCAAATATGCCTTCACAGCGGAATAACACAATGATGGTTCTCCTCCTTTCCGTTGTTTACTTTAGAGTTCAAAAAAAAGGCCCCGAATACTAGCACAGGAGAGCTATGAACCGAGAGATGCGACTGGATTCAAAGACCCAAAAATACATGCAAAGAAAGGATATTACGCAGGCCCAACTCCTTAGATAATACAATACTCAACTCCTTAGATAATACAATACTCAACTCCTTAGATAATACAATACTGATATTGAGGGTAGCTTAAAGCTCTAACATGACTCGGAATTCGATGGAACTCGGTAATGGCAAATATGCAATTAGTAAGATTCTTGATTTATAAAAAAATCAAGAAAAATCAAAAACAAATCCCCTTAGGGTAACTATAATTATAAATAAGTACAAAATTTCTCTAAATCAATATCATTCCGAATAAAAAAGGGTAACATAAATGCTTCTAATATAAATAAAATAAATAATTAAAACTGAAGATTTTGTCGCTACTTTTAAAAGATGAAACCAATCGCTATAGTTAAAATCGATAAAAGTTAAAGACAATTAAATCAAACTTAAAAGGATAGCAAGACGCGAGGGTTCAACTGGATCACTGTGAATTCAATACAAAGATGTTTCACCACAAAATACAGTTGGCAGAGTCACATATAAATGCATTCTACTCACCACCTCTGCAAAATTGGGTTGGTTTATGATCGAAGTCAGGTTACTTACCTGAAAAAGGAAAATTATCATTAATATTTTACAACATCGATACGGAAATTTTGAGAAATAAAAATGATTTTCAATTTAGGATTGCTTACTATAATAGAATATTGCATTTTGTATTTTAAATCTTCAATTTATATAGCACTAATGAAACTTAATTAAAAAATTTAGAGATAAATTAACGAATAGACCACTGAGAATTAAATGAAGTAGTAAAAATTTTATTAAATATGCATTCAAGTCAATAACACTATTTCTTTTTGAAAATAATGTCTAAGTAAATTCCGCGTGTCTAAATAATTACTCTACTTAATTAGTATAACTAGAAAATAATTTAAATAAAATGTAATTTTTCATATATCAAATAATGTATATAGAATTATATGATATAATTTGATTTGGAATGGGATACTAAATATTGATTGATAAACTGCATTAAGATTAATGCATTATATATCACATATCGCGAATTAAAAGGCATTAAACTTAATGCATTTCATCAATCAGTACTTATGTTAGTCTCACAAACAATGATATTTACCTCGTAGGGGACGTAAATGATAAGGTAGAAATACTAAATCACGTTATTACTCAAATACTTTAAGAACATGCAGCACTAATGACCAGGCGAGTTATAAACAATCCTTCACCATGGTTTAATCAAAACATTTTATCCCTTATACGTAGACGAAACACAGCGTACGACTTCTATAATAAAAGTAAATCATTAGCAGATTTTTAAATTCACAAAATTCTTCGTACCAAGGTAAAAAATGAAATTCGCAGAGCAAAAACTGGTTTTGCTAATAACCTTCTCTCCCAAAATAGCAGCAATAATGTATGGAACGGCTTATCGAAACTAATAATAGGGAAATCAAAAATAACCTCCGACAATACTCACTGATAATTTCCAATGCGATGATTTGAATGAACATTTCGATAACAACTTTGGCGGAATTGATTCAGAACCCAAGAACTCTTCGTTATCACACATTTCCAATCAGGAACCTTCCATTAATTCTATATTCAAATTTACTCAGGTAACTTATAGTGAAGTCAAAAGAGCCCCTCAATCCAACAAGTCGAAGGAGACTGGTATAGATACGATTCCCATACGAGTAGCAATCATCCATAAAACTCTCCCCGTAGTTCTCCCACATAAAACACGTAGTCATCCACCCCATCCCAAAAACACAAAATCCAAAATTCATGCGTGAGCTTCGCCCAATTAGTATTCTTCCCTATTTTTCGAAGACCCTTGAACAACAACTATATATAAGACCAAAAACAACCTCTTCGATTATTTTCAGTCCAACTATAGACCACATCACAATACAAACACAGCTTTTTTAAAAACCATCGATGACATCAAAATTGCAATGGAAAATAAGAAAATTACTATACGTGTACTTCTTGATTCCAGCAAAGCTTTTGAATCGGTTGACGTTGATTTACTATTAGCAAAACTAAATTTTTTTATCCCTACGAGACCCACCCTCTCTTGGTTTGCGACGTAACTCATTCAACGAACTCAAACCTGTAGTATCAACGGTAACTACTACACAGTCAAAAAGGCACCCATCATGGCGTACCTCAAGGTATTACTATTACCTATTTACCATCACAATATTTCCAACAATCTCTCGTTTACGTCATATAATTTGTTTGCCGACGACTTACAAGTCTACACTGAAAAATCTCTCTCTTGCTTTTGATCAAATAAACTGAGATATTAACCAACTCTGCTCCTGGCTTAAGTCCTTAGAAATTAATCCTACGAAGTCCCAAGCCATAATTTTCGGATATCCAAAAACACTCAACAAACTTAATCTGAATATGGTGCCTAGAATAACAGTCAGAACTACAATACTTCAACAGTGTTAAGAACCTTGGCATTCCAATGGACCAATCACTTTCTTGGATGCTGCAGGTCACCGAAGTCTCTAGAAAAGTTTGCGCCTCCCTTCATGCGCTTAGAAGAATGAAAAATGTCATTCCACTTAAACTCAAGAAAATGTTAATTCAAACGCTTATACATTCTATTAGACTATGGCGATGTAATAATTATCATATTACCAAGATCCGCAGCTGTTAAGTTAGAACGAAGCGGTTAAATTCATCTTCAATTCAAAAAGGTCTGTTCATATCACTCCCTTACTTTACGGACCAACATGGCTAAGGCTCGAGGCAAGGCGCAAGCTTCGTATCCTTTCTCTTGTCCACAAAATCTTAAGGGGAAATTCTCCTATCTATCTGTCCTATTTCCACATTTTGAACTCTTTCCATAGTCTAGTAAAACGCTACAACAATAAACTAACGATACAGTGCCACAGAACTGACATGGGTGGCAAATCCTTCCTTATTCATGGTGCCAGACTGTGGAATACAATTCCTCATAATAACCTTACCGAGAAGTCACCCTCCTCTTTCATACGATTAATGTTAAAATATCTTTTTGAAATTAAAAATAAGTGAATTCCTTCATCTTGAACTGACGTATTGAATCTTTAAAGTTTTCATTTATGTTTATTCCTGTGTTTTCGCGGTTTTCTTCCGCCCCTGTGCGGGCGTTTTCCCGCATCTTAAAGTTGCATATATTATTTTACTTGTAAGTTGTTTTTTGTATTTATGGGTTTTATATTAAAAATTCAGAGGTAAGGTGTAAGAGTGTCTCATTGGCCTAACCTCGCCAAAAAAAGGTTAAATAAATACATAAATAATTTCTATAATGGCAATAGAAATATTTATAACCATCCTGAGAATGAAATTTTTTAAATTAAACAACTGAACTTGAAATCGTATCGCCAATGACAAGCAGTAGATTGGCTACCAAGAGAGAAGGACAATAACTATTTGTAGGTTTACGAATTTGAATTCAAACAAAATACGTGCATAAGAAATATGGCTTCGAAAAAAGCTTCACCATGATACTTATCGTAATCGAAGGAAATACCACAAACGTGAACGGGAAAACAAATTACAGCACCGACGAAAATCATTCTTTGAGTCCTCATTTTTAATTGCGTGAAGCGGCGAGAGCAAGAGATCAGTGCGTTACAGAATTGACCTCGGGCAATCAGTCCAAGTGAACATCGAAAAAACATTCGAGGCATGAAATATTGGCTCGGCAAATTACGAGCAGGTAGTCGATCCCCTCCGACATAATGGACAAGGGAGGAATTACACGATTGAATTGTCAAACGCCCGATTAAAAATCCCGAATCGCTCAACTCTTCCCGGTTGAAATCAATGACATCCGAAGCATCGACGCACTCGTTTTGAAAACTGATCGTTACGTAGAAAATAAAATTAAAGAGAAGAGGACAAAGCAGGAAATCATTTGCACTCTCTCCAGCACCTGACAGAGCATGGTTAACTTTAAAAAGTGACAGAGAAAGGCTAATGAATTAGTGTAACTCTATTGAGGCTAATAGAGTTCACATCCCATCACACCTTCCACGGTGATCGGCTTCGGTACTAGCTGGATTTGGCGTTGATGATAAACAAGTGTCCACTAAGACAATAATCATTAATTCATTTTCACACTGCGTTATTCTACCTTCCTTAAACACTCTCTGTTACATTACCCTAGGAAATCATATTTTAGAATCACAAATTGAAATTATTTGAAAGCATAGAATGGTTTTGAACAGCGGTCGCCAACCATTACCGCCAACCAACCGTCCACTCCTGTGTTGTATTGTATTATTTCCCAACCGTTCACCGATGACCCATTAAATGGATACAGCACTTGCAGAAGTAACCCCACTAAAAAGGATTTATAAGAGTAATGTAGCCAAATGTGGATGAGTAAATTTCTATCTACGTCGAGGAAAAGAAAAATTACAAATTAAAGTCATCGAAATATTTTCTTCCAAAGAATTATAAAGTAAAAGTAATTACAACTGACAATATATTCGAGCACTAGAGGATTCAATCGTTCATGACCATTATTTCTACTTTATAAACATAAGCATTTATAATGACAGATTTCTCAGAACGGCCTGGCGTCGAATTTGATGCGATTTAAAAAAGGGTGAGTCTGTAAGCAGTGTTTGTGAAAGTACTTTAATCTGCAGGGCGCCGACATTAAACGATGAGAAAATATCGAAACTTTGTGACCTCAAGCTCTTGAATTTTGGACATACGTTGCCATATACTCTTGTTTTGTATTATACTTCCGGTGATATTAAACAGAGATAATGCGAGGTTATTTGACTTTTTGAGAAAATGAGCATCCATTTATTGTGATATTTTCCTGTTCCTTGCCATGGAACAGTGTCATACGTGGATGAAAAAATTTGTTCCGCAGACAATTCGGTTATATACGAAACTTATCGGAGAGAAAATCTCGTTCGCTGTTTTGGAAAGTCCCTCTCGAGTCAACCGATGCAATGAAATTCGATTCACCGCGAGAAGGGAATTGGAATGTACTTCAGTTCGGAAAGTCTGATACCAATTACGCACTTCCGATGCAACGGATTTCAATAGCTTTGCGACGCAAAAATGTTGATCTCCAGGGGAGTCCCCGTGAAATTCGATGGCGCCCGCAAAATCATTTCCCATCCTCCAGCCCTCATGCATGCAAAACTGAGGTTACTGGGTGCTGACATTCTGATTTTCCCATAATAATGAACGAGTTTAACTACACTGACTTAAGAACATGAGGTGTTTTTTCAAGAGAGAAAAATCCTGACTAAGTTGTTTGCCTCGGAGCGAAATAAATTGTAAATTTTATCGGAAGCACTTGGAGATTGCTATTAAAATTACATGTTAAAAAACTCCAGCAAATTGGAAACCCAAATGAGAAAGGCCATTCTTCCAATTACTCTCTGGATAAGAATTCTTCACATGCATTAAATATATTCTCAGGGTTAAATA
The DNA here is from genome assembly GCA_000376725.2 of Ladona fulva. Classification (NCBI taxonomy): domain Eukaryota; kingdom Metazoa; phylum Arthropoda; class Insecta; order Odonata; family Libellulidae; genus Ladona; species Ladona fulva. Next base: position 754,661 of record KZ308114.1, on the reverse strand, counting down.
TTTCGGCCTGGAATAGATATTTCCTTTTAAAATATATTCGAACTTTGCATTTCGCTGGTTTTCCCCACACACGCCCCCTTTCATGGATGTTTTGGCGAGATGTTGTAAAGTGAATTATAAGGTTTTCTATTATCCACAAAGTAGTTTCCTCTTTGCACCTTTCTTTCGCTCCAATAGTAGTTTCTACCTTTTCAATCAACAACGATGAGTTATTAGTAAAAAGAGATCATTATTACCAGCCTATCCAATGAAAGAAAGTCTTAATCTGAGTATAACTATCGTCACATGAAATCATCTATTGATATCCGCTCAGTAGTTTTCGTATGACCGTCTATTCATCCATTTAATCAGTAAGAGACACTACAAGGTATCAACATTGTTGAATTTCATGCGAAAAATAACTTTCCATAATAAGAGATCTTACTCTATATATCCTGTTTCTGAAAACCTCTAAAGGATAATTTTTAACAACTATGCACGTTTCCCAAAAAGTCACTTCTTGAGTAACATAATTACTATTTGTTTGAAAGAGGTATTTGGGTCGTTTCTTAAATTCTTTGTTTCTTTTTAACTTCATTTGTCAATATTGTTTCTCAGCCATAAATACTGCGGGCATTACGAGAGTTAGTACATTTCTTTGGGCACCTTAAATATAAATTACAGTAACGATGGAGAGGAATAATATATTACCAGAAAATGATACTGAACAAAAGCCTCACTTAATAAGAAATTTTAACACTGAAATACTTAGAGCAAGATAAAAAATAAAATTATATCCTCTATGCGAAAAAGGAAATAAGGAGATCCAAATTTCAAATGCCAAAAAGGTTATCCAACGGTGAGGTATACGTTGCTAAACAGAAAAAAAGACCAAGATTAACATAAAATATCTCCCCAAAATAAAACAACAACGCTCAGAGGATGTAAGGAATGCTGGCCAATCATGTGCGTCATATACCGCTAATTAATTGCAGACATAATTAAAAAGCAGTGAGAAGATCGGAAAGAAGTTAAATCGCCGGGGCCGAACCTAATTTAATTCGGTCTGCGTAGATGTATAATTTTGATGAACATGCAAAAGGGGAACCCCGATTTGATGGCATGCAACGTCAGGAAAAATATGGTGGGGATCCGCAGAAGCATAATTGAGTTAGGCGTGGCGACGGAATGTGATCTCGAGGAGTGGGAGAGAACGTAGAGGTGATCCATGACATGTGATGCAGAAACTAGTTTTTGGCCGCGAAGGATCCACAAAGGCTAACAAGTGAGGATCGAGCCGTGAAAAACGTGAAGTTTACACTTAACACTAATAATACCTTAAACGGTAAATATTTCATAATAGAGAACAAAATTCTTTCTTTCCTCCGCGTTTCTTATACAATGACGGACAAAGATGATTGGTGTACGATTAGAATGAGAGTGATGCTATACGAAGAAAAGACGATGTAATCCTGTTCGAACCTTCATAATGAAGACCCAAAGAAAAGAAATGTAAAGAGACAAAAAAGAAATCAAACGAAAATTATTAAAAGAATAGACTATGATTAAATATTTTATTAATACGTATTAAATAAAATTTGCATTGAAAGATTTTGAATTTTGAAGGCAAGGAATCAAAAAATGCATAGGGATGTCTGAAGTGCAGAACGTAATCAAGAATTTATGAACGTAGCTTCCGAGTTCATGACAAAAGACATCTTGCATTTTTTCTCTGAGTAAAGACATAATAATGATATAATGTCTATAGAAAGTAGTTCTGTAACTTATTTATCACCCAATGATGCAGACAACTATCCGGGCGTCAATGTAAATGGCAAATAAAGATCCAAGTAAAGCAAGTACGCCTTTTAGCCTTGTAATACAAATAAATCAAACAACTTTTTACAGTAAAATAGAAGACACAAGAAACAGCAAAATTGGAAAAAAGAATAGAATTACATCCATCCTTTCTGCTTACATTTTTAGCAATGGCCGCCCTTACGAACTCTACTGAAAAACACTCAAGATATATTAAATTTAGTTGCTGTCAAATCCTTGAAGACTTGCGAAACAAACATACGTTAACTACAAAATAAACTTCCAATACACTGCGGTGTTATTTGTCATGGTGAATTGAACATCATATATATAAAATAAGCCAACAATTTAAGATGCTGAGTGATACGACTCTCCATATAAGTGAATTTAAAACGTAATGGGGTGGGAATACCTAAGGCACTCGAATTGCAAAGTAAATCGATTAATAAAAATATTGCGAAGTGAAATGAAGTAGTTAAGAAGCCATTAAAGAGATGAACTCAATAAAAGGAAAAAAAGCTACCTCCAGATACCTGAGATGAATGATACTATGCTCCGAGAATAAATGTCATGATAAACAAGATGGTGAATCCATGAAATGATCAGCAGCATTATATGAAATATAAAATAAGAAAAGCCGTTTCCTAAATGGAAATTTTTGCTAAGCGTCTCGCGAGAAACAAAATTACCTTTCGTTCGACTTTCATCACGTTCAATTTGCCTTCCATCCATTTCCGCGTTTTCCCATATTTCCGAATATTGCTTTTTTCTCTCAACTTAATGTTTTTCTATTCACCGTTTACAATAGTTCAATCCATCTACCTCTAAAGAATTTATTTTAAATGGTTCACGAAATCCATCAGAATCCTTCATTTTTGTTATTTTTTCTTCAGTGATATTTACTAAGAGACTTCCGAGCGATGACATTTCAGACGGAAATACGAACAACTAAAACTACTATTACCAAGAAACAATTTTTTAATAAAATTGAGGAAGAAGGAAACAGACGTTCCTACAACGATCCCCTGTTCTACTAATAGTAAGTGTTTTAATACTAAAGATGTTTAAGTATGTCACTTTTACTTTTTTAACAAACCCTTGTTGAGAAATAAAATCTATAACCATATCCACAAGAATTTACAAGGACTGCCCAATCGTTTCGTTTCGCTATTCGTTTCGGCATACTTCTTTACTGCGTGTTTTTGCTCTTCTCGTGGAACAACCCTACGATCTACGGGGAAAAATGACGTATTAAAATATAAATTCAAGGCTTATGAAACAAATCAAGATAAAACGTGTTTACCAGAATATGAAAATAGTCATTGCTGATACTCAACAAGATTATATACGTACATTTTCGAAGAAGAGATATGTAAATATGTATGATTCTCGCATACAACTATATAAATCATAATTATCGAAGTAAATTCATCGGACAAAAGTGCACTAGAAAATATTTTTAGTTGACCTAGCTTAAATCAAATAAAAGGATGATTCTGTGCACAAGGACATGAGTAGAGATAAAGAGGTGAATCCACTTAGGATGAAGGATATGAAAAGATTCACCAAAACATCTCCCGACTGACTGGTAGATCGACTGGTTGAACACTCCAGGTAATTGCGTATACAATTTATCAAAATAAATACATTCCATTGTACTTATTCGACTAACAGAAAAACCCGCAAGGTCCTCACGACCTAAATTTAGCCAGTGTAAATAAATTCTAGCGAACACGGCGATCGAAAAGAACACGGTACTACTGCAGAGAGAGAAAATTAAATCCTCAAGGTTAATCATGAGATGAGATACGAAACATCCCCTGCAAACTTCATCCAAATCGGGTCAATCACAACGGCCATCGATTGCTTTCCAAAAGCGACGAGCTAGTGATTCTCTACGTCGGGATCTCTATTGGAGATTCGAATCGGAGCGCACACAACTCCGTCCCTCGCCGCTTCATCGCAAAGCCGCAATTACCTGATCGCTCCGTCGAACAAACCAAATGTGCGTCCGAAGGGAGATCAATTCCCACGACAAACCGGCGCGTGAAAAACATTTCGACGTCCACAACGTTCCGAGGAGACTCTCAGGTCTCAAACACTAAACCTAAATGAAATCCCAAGGGGATGGGTGGGAAATGTGATTTATTACGAAAGTCCCTGACGATGCTTACAATAGGAAACGTGAAGAGCATTAATTTCTTCAGTCTTTAATCGAGAAATTATTTTCTATTGTCATCATCCATTACGCTATCTAGCTTTATAGCCAGAGAAATGAATATACCCAAAAGAGCATTAACATCGTCATTAGTTTTAAACAGGAATGTCCAACTCGCGGTCATCTTGAGGCTCCTTATCCTATTCTAAGTGGGTCAGTAACTAATTCTTGCTAAATGGAAAAATGTTAGAACACTGGACTCAATTTTAATAAAACCATAAAATCGTTTAACTAAGGACTGCCCATGATTAAGGATCGTTTAAAATTATCTACGAACATTATCTGCAGCCCGCAAAGACTACAGGAGATACGATCCGCTCAACATGAAAGCTTTTCTACTTCTAGTTTAAAGACAACAATGATTTTGAGAATGCATATGTATAGTAACTACAATAAATACTTGATATTAAACGACCTTCAGAAATTGAAAATAACATTTCTGTTCATAATTTATTTGGATTGAATGGATTTATTAAGGATAAAGAATTAAGGTAGCAATGGAGTTATAGGGTTCGAGTCATTAGATTATTTGAGAATAGGAACTTTCTTTCAGAAATTATACACACTTTTAGAGCAGTTTTCATTGCATACAATTTAAAAAGAAAGAGCATTGTGATCTTAAAAAGTCTGAGATGTCAAAGAAGGGATTCGAGGATTAAAGGCAGTCAGAAGCTCACCTTCATTTTCACAGAAAACATGAAGTACACCCACTTCGCCTCGAGATTACCTAAAATATCTGTTCCCGTTCCAAGGGTTTATTGCAATATATGTTCTATTTGGCGAATTCCTCATCGTGCATGTAGCCATCGTACATTTAAAACTAAACATGACTCAAAAGAGAATAAGCTAAGACAAATCATTTAATTGGTACACCGGTTTGGAATCAATGCCTTACAGAACTCCCAACGTCTCGACCTTTGCAAACTTTATATTTACCCCAAACTTTCTTCCCTTTACCGTGAAACACATAAAGAAAACGTTTGAAGGAAAGGAAACTGTGCTTTTTTCACAGGATTCTAATACAAACACGACCAGGTTTCAACGAATGATCGCCATTATCATCACGTGATGATGGCGATCATTCGCTGAGACCTGTTCGTGTCTGTATAAAAATCCTGTGAAAAAAGTACGAAGTCTCTTTTCCTTCAAACATGGAGCTTTTACACAAAAACCGCCAATGTCTGTGAATTTTAATAAGGAAAACGAATAAAGTAAAACTTCACGTCACATAATTTACTGCCACTGCATTCAAAGAAAAATGCGTTCATTATCAAGTACGTAATAACAGCAGATGCATAGTTAAACTTGCGATACACCAGTCGTAATAAATTCTACTGGGTCTGATTCCATGTCTATAGAGATTTAATATTTTTCTTATGATATTTAGAATTTTCTATATTGAAGTAGTATAGGAATTAAAACTGAAATCCACAGAGTAAACAATAAGAAAAGTGGAATCAGAAGTATGACGGACTCCAACCGCAAAGTGAGGGATAGAACCTCTAGAACAGCCTTTAGGGCAGAACCTCAGAGAACCACAGCCTTATACGTGTTTCGAATGCATTCGAATGACGATGTGGGGTTGAGTTTAGGTAATGTATTTTCAATGTTAATGTGTACTTATGTAAGTGAAAAGCTGCCACTAGGCATAAAGCCTAACTACAGTTAAGCTGTTATAATAATAATAATAGATGACAGTTTCTTTGAAGGACATAATTTTTAACCAATGCCTATCCGCAATTCTCCGCTTATTTCAAATTGTCGCCAACATTCCTCCAGATCCAACCAAAAATGACACGTTACTCTCAAAGAGCATAAAATAACCCGAAAGTAAATATCACCCCGATGATGGATATATCTTCAGCGAAACAGAAAGATGATAGTTCCACTTCAAGAAGACGGGGAAGGTGACGGGCGAGATTTTATTAGGCGAAATCGACACTTTGCGCACCTTTTCGTAACTTCAACGAGGGAATCGGTGAGTGAAATACGAACGGGATGAAGACGAATGGAGATGAAAATCGGAAAGGCGATAATGACAGGGCGTCAAAACAGAGTCCCTGGAGAAGACCGGGAAACCGCGGTTGAACAGGTCCGACTGGGAGTGTTCTGGAGAAGAGATGCGGCGGTGGAATGGGTAGAGAGGGAAGGAAATTAGGTTCTGAGAGGGAAGGGGATGGGGAAAGAGGGGGTGGGGAGAGGGGATGGGGGGAGGGAAATGGAGAGAGAAAGAGAATGCAGTGCTCGGATGTTTAAGAGCGGGTGTGGGGGGAATTGAGTAATAGAGGGGCGGCGGGTAATTCAGTTGTCGCGAGGGGAGTGTCAGGAAGAGCAATCGAGGTTAGAGGAGGGCGATGAAGAAGAGGTGAAGGGGAAGGAAAGAGAAGAAAAGGAGGGAGAAGAGGAAGGAAAGAAATTCGTTTAAAATTTGGCCGGTTTCTTGAATGAGGATTTCGAATAGAGCGAAAAAAATCTCTGAAAAGAGAAGGGACGCGTCCTTATTAAATGTACTGTTTTTATCCAGGTGTTTTCTCTCTCTTTTATTCTCCCGCGATTTAATTCCGTAGAAATGGAACTTTGGATTTCTGAGGGAAAAATCTCATCTTCCGGGAGTATTAGAAAAAATGAACATTTTGAGCCATTAAAAATGGAAGGCACTAAGGAAAAAGGCAATTTCGTTGTGGTAAACATGCGCAAAAATATGAGCCAATCTATATTTACTCTTGTGCTGTTAACATGTAAAGGAAAAGAATAAATCCCTGATACACATGATCAGCTCAATGAAACTGCTTTGTTGTGTGGTTTTGACATTCAACTATCAGATTCTCAGAGCTCAAATACATTTTCCGATGAATCCGCTTAACGCTTCATTTAATTAGACTAATTATTCATTACATTCAGACCAATAATTCCAGAATTTATGGACGAAATGGATAATCCCATCGGCTGAGCGACTAAAGATAATATTAAACAACGGATTTTACATAGTTGTTATTGCACATGGGCCTAACCTCGCCGAATAAAGTGTTCTATAATAATAATCATGCTCACAAAGGGAACAATGAGATATTTAATTAATAGAGTCTGGTTTTATACTTCAAATCCATGGAACATAAAAGGAATCACTCTGTCATAATTTTATGTGAGTATTAATATTAAAACTCTAGTTAATTAATAATTGCAGGAAATACTGTTCGTATTGATTACTTTTCTTCCAGATTTACTTCACACTTTAGGAAGCATTTGATAGCCTGATGTCCGATCTCTCATGCAAATTTAATACAACTGACTGTGAAATAAAACTAGGAACAAAAATGCGGAAAATGCAAAGAATTCAAATACTAAAAAGCCTTTCAAAACATCCAAATTCTTACTTTAGACTTGCCTTGACCGTCCTCAATCTCTAGACCTTAGAATAGGATAATAGGCCATCTGCTTAGCAAATTTGAAATACCTTCCCGTTTGGAACATTTAAACTTCAAAGACTTACATTTCTTCTGATGATATCAAGGGCAAGTTTAGTGTAGCATAAATAAACAACAAGTCAAGACAAGTCAAGTGTTGTAATTAGTTTTTGCCACATCCTTTTACGTATGTAGAATTCCGCTTGATAGGATGAAACACTATTACAATGCACCACCCCATATTTTTCTATAATTAAACTATCCTCCATCGACCGTCAACCACATTTACACAGTAGTATCCCATCTCGTACTATTTCTTCAGATCCATTTATTTAATGAGATGGCATGCCTCGTTTTATATTTATAATTCTCATTGTTTATTTACTGTTGCATCCAATTGTTTATAACGTAATATTACTATTAACGATCTTATATGTAGGTCAATAACTCTTACAGATTTTTCATTTGAATAAACTATCCAAAAATGCGACATAAATAATCATTCACCTACGATAGCATTCATGTTTATAAGAAATTAAAACCAGAAGGAATTACATCGGAAAAACTAAGCTTTAGTAAAACAATACGCCTTTTGAGGATTGCCAGAGGACTGACAACTTAAGAAGATTTCCATGTGTTATTCGGCTGAGAAAGAAAAGTAAAACAGGACACGTTACGCCATCGTGGAAAGGAAGTTCAACAAAAAATGCGATCTAAAAGAATGAAAACTGGAGAAAACCCTTTGTTGGCGGAAATAATACTCAAAAAACCTAAATATACGTTCCTGCATTTCACAGCGAACTGTGAAGAGGCAAAGAAACGTCGAAAATCTTGACCGAATTTCAAAGTCGGCGGTTGAAAAAATAATGGTTTCGGATAGAGGAAGTTTGGAAAACCAAAAATAAGAAACAAATGAAGAGGCGAAGCGCGACATACATTGTCAACATTTCCTTTTTCGACTCCGGCTCTTTCGCTTTGAAGGAAACCGACGTCACATCCGTTCCTAACGCTTATAAAAATCCGATTCTTTACGCTGAGAAACTTTCGAGAGGCCTACATTCAGTCCGGGAGCGAATATGTATTTCCATACTTCAAGGCCATGCAACTATCGCTAGCGATAAACAAGCTGAGTTCAGCTTAAAAAATATTCGACCTGGTACCGTGACACGAAGAAGAAATAACGCTTTGGAAGCCTCTCGAAATAGGGTAGAGAGAAAGAAAGGCAGCGAGTGCCAATTACCTTCATTAAAAAGTCTCAACTAAAAATCCATTACGAACTCGAACGAACACATTTATCCACTTTTTGAAGAGATATCAAAAGATAATGGAAACTATAAACGTGAACGTGAAACGGGCCTTCAAAATTTTTGCCGCAAATGTACTCGCTCAGAGTCCATCTTTGCTCTCTACGCTGAAATGAAAGGGATGTCGCGAGACAGAGAGAATGTGAGATACTTCCTTCAACTTTTGGAGCAAACTTGAAAGAGACGGCACTTCTGACGCCGGTGCAGTTCCACCGCGCCAAATCGTAATTACAAAAAATTCGAAGCATTCGCGGAATCTGGAAGTGAAGAGAAAGAGCAGGTCTCTGCTTTTCGGAAAGGGGCTGAATAAGACACCATCTTCCAGGACTAAGTTTTTTTGGCTTGAACGAAGGGAAATAGCAGTCTCAACTTTCCGCAATATTAAGACCGTCTACATGTAACATTATCCGAAATTCAGCCTTCCACCACATCTGTTACTAATAAAATATATTGAAAATAATAGGAGTTTCCACAGATATAGATAAGTCAATGAACGTCTTTTTAGGCGAGATTGAGGCTTGAAAGCATCTTGTATCATCTAACTTATCTGCGATGATATAAGATTGCAGCATAATTTTATGTTTCAATCTAATTGATTTAATCTAAGTAGTTCTTGTAATGTTGCATAAAAATATGCGAGGAAACTTTAGAGTTTGTTGGGTATTAAAATGCACAATTTTAGTACAATATTCACTGTTAGGGATTCATTCGATTTTCGATTAACAAATTTTTATGGTCTAACCAAAAATTACATAACTTCTGTCAAATGAAGTTTTCCTTTAGCGCAAGAATCATACTTGATGGCTGGTTACTATATCCCATAAATTTAGCCATAAACTATTATTTTCTTTCGCTGGTAAGTATGTATAGACAAAAACCATTCTGGCCTTTGAAGAATTTTTGTACATACATGCGTGACCATCCTCGAAGACATTAGTGAGTCGAAGCTGTATTCATTCTCTGAAGCTGAGAGAAAGCAAAAGCAATCATCTTATCACTGAAATCTCCCAAAATAAGAAATGCTTAAGTAAAGGAATTGAATCTGAGGAAAGAAAGATACCGGAGACAAAAGCTATACACCGAAAATTAAGAGTTCCGAAAGACAGAACCTACTGCTTTTTGACGGAAGATAAAGAATTGTTCCTATGTTAAGAAGGTGTAAAAACGAAGAATGAAAGAATATACATTTTACCTCCGTGGAAGGCAGAAAGTATATATTTTCGAGGTAGGATGGTGGTTTTTAAGGCATGATACGATCGATAAGAGTGGAGATTACGAAGTGGAAGACGTTACTGTTAACGTGGTCGTAAAATGATCATAGAACGCGATGGAAACGTAGGAAGGAGAAATAATTGAAGCGAATGTCATGATACCCTAAATGTAAGCATCAGAGATATCTGAGAGTCGAAAACGAAAAATATTTTTTCTCGCGTAAAATGTGAGGGATATTGTAGGAAATATGGTGGAAAATTTTGGCACCATGGCATGACATCGCCCCCTTTTAAACTATCAATGATACTATGCTGTTAAATTTACTTTTCACTGTATAGTTATTGCCCATTATATTTCGTTTCACATCAATTTGCTCTTTTCATAAATATACAAGGTGCATGTACATAATTGTTATGGAAAATATTAGTATAGACGATGTGTGAGATAAAGTAGGAAGTTATCTCCTCAATCTAGCGTGAATGAAAACATTATTTATTTATAGAACCAGACCATTATCACAAGTTCGAATGACTCATGCAAATCAAAAGAAGACTAGAAAATGACAGGGTCAAGCCAACTTCGATCATAAAAACTCATTCCGAAACACCCTTGTAATAACCCCAACTTTAAGGTCATAACAAAACAAACGTCTCCGATTGTTCCCCTGTCCACAAAAGCTGCTCTTGCGTGAATTTTTTCAAAAATATTTCTCAGGCTATACAGCGAATATATTCACTAATACTACACTTGCCCCCTTTTTCGGAATTTCTGCGCCCATAAAGAAGAGCCTCTATTAAAAGTTTCCCATCTGACAGAAAACTACTGCGCCCCGTCAAAAAGTTTTGTAAGAAAGGCATAACTCCAAAACTTGATCCTCATTTGCAACTGTTGTAAATGCGAAGAATCCAAATGAGGCCACTTTATTCAACTTCACTTCCTTTCCCAATGGCTATTTTTATGTGAAACACTTGAAAAAAAATTCAGTCCAATTTTGAAAACTTTACATCGTAAATGGATTGACAAAAAAGAGGGAACGCAGGTGGAAAAAGAAACCAATCGCGAGACCCTCGATACAAGAGTCAATTGATCGTAACTTGGATATTTCCCTTGATGAATATCCTTTCCTCCCTAACTTTAAAAGTGTACTTGAGGATAAAAAGCTCTCTGCGCGAATGAATTCTAGCAACATTTAATCACGAAGAGCTACATAAACCACTACCCAGCGACTCGTTTTGCGCGTTGCATAAGATGGAGGCGCAGCCTGTAAAGTTGCCTAAGCTTCAGGATAAGAATAATTTCCATTTTCTTACTGAAAAGAGAACCCGTTTTACGTATATGTAAACGATCGGTTTCGGCCTAAAGAGCAGCCACCGAAAATATTGATATTGTGGGTCACGGCGCACGAAAGAAGTACATCGATGTACTTCTTGAAATCCACTACAGCAGAATGTCTTGGAGAAACCAGCACAAACTCAAGAAAGAGAGGATATTAATATACAAGATAAAAAGGGGTGGAGGATACATAAGAATAGATTTCATCGTAAAATTGAAAGCCATGGAAAGGTTTAATCGTTCATTGATTAACGATCGATGCTTAAACATCCCTAAATATGCGCCAGGAAATACCTGAATATAATTCTAGAGTGTTTAAAAAAAAGGTATTTGAAACTGATGAATGCGTGTACAATAAAATAATTTATACATCAATTTAAATAAAAATACTTACTAATTCGCATTCTGAGAGGCAGAAATATACCTTCAAGATGTCCCTGAACAATATGTAGTAAGTATTAAAATAATACATGGGAATAGAGTAATTCACGTATCCACTTCTTTAACAAAGATCCCCAATTCTATTATAATTTTCCGCTAATGCAAAATAATATGTGCTACTAAATGGAGCATATATTATTTTTTAACAGCTAAAATATGAGGCGAATGTGATATAACCCTAATCCAGCATAAAAGTGATCTCATCCACTAAAAGGAGGAGTTTCCGCCCTTTAGCATATCCTTGAAAATATTGCTTAGGAAGCATCAGCGAAGGAAAAGCCAAGAGGAGAAAATAAAGCTACGCCCGCAATTTTCCCAAGAAGTTCGCCGTCGTCGCAATATAAACTCGCGCGTTCTTGCCGAAGAGGAGCGGCACGTAAATCTCCCACACTCCTCCTCCACACGTGTTCCAAGCGAAACTTTCCAACACCCACAGTCTTCACTTCATGATTCACCCGTGTTTTTCCATTCCGCCCAGAAAAGCGAAAACGGCTTCCCTTTTGTTTTCCTTTGCAAGCCCATCTAACTTCGGCGCATAAATAATTCCCAACTTCATACGAGCCTTAACACCAGTCGATTAAGTTGCTTCGTTTTCCTGAAAACTATACTACTTCTGAACTCAGCCGCGACTCCATCGAGAAGCACTTAACATCACTCTGTTCACATCTATAACCTAAAAATGTTGAAGCATCGTTTCCTTGAAGGAAAAGTGAGCAATTTAACAAATGATGATCTCCTCTCTCACTTCAGCAAGTCTAAGGCCCGGTATTATAATGTATTCTCAAATCTGCCTCTCAACTAAAGTGGACTTTAAGCTAAAGTGGTGTTTATGTATAAAGAGTGCATTATAAAACTTTTTAGAGTCCTGTTTACTTAGATACCACTTTAAATATTAGATGCTTTGACTGACAATAATTTTCATACCCGTTGCCGTGAGGTTGGTTTGAAAAACATCGCATCGTAATATTGTAAAACCGCGTAGCCCGTTTATTTTTAAGGTTTGATAGCTTTTAAAAAGACCTAAAATATATTTTTTGAACTTATATGCATAGTAAAAGAAGTTGTAATTTACAACTGATGAGCAGTTGACCCTATTAAATTTGATAGAGGAAAATAAAAGCATTCTAGAGAATAAAAAAAAACGATGCAATCACTTGGAAGCAGAAGGTATGTTTAGTTGGATTGCTCTTGCTGATATTTATGTTAATGAGAAAGTGCTTGTAGATGCCTGTCGTGTATATGATGGAAATCTATTAGCACAAGATTTAATGCTCAGGTAAGTACTTGGAGGTCTTGGAATACACATAGGGAGAAGTATTACTCAATCAAATTGGTAACGAAATTTGGCGATTAAACGCCAAAATTTAATGAGAACAGTGGTTGGTGCTATGAATTTAAATATTAAAAACCCTGTTTACGGAAAATGTGTTGGGTTATTTGGTTTAAATGTACGCGGATTGCACACAAGTGATCCGATCGCGCGGACGCGCCGTCATCAGAATCTCGCAGGTCATTAGGCGCAGCTTAAGATTACTTTGTAGGCATTTGTAATCACTTACATTGTAGTGTTCCTCATTGATTTGGATCATGACTTTTTCTCTGGGTGAACGGAATGTGGTGAGAGACAGTCTCTCGTCGACGCTTGCCATGTGAAGTGCATATCTCTGCCGCAATGCTCATTGCGATCACCAAAATTGTATATATTGGTAAATAAAGAGGTTCATTAACCCCAACCAACTCATCTTTACCTAAGTGGTGACCCTTAAAATTTGTGATTGAGACGTGAATCGAGCCCGATAGTGAGTGTGTTCAAGCGCGAACGTGCACGCGCCGCAGTGAAGCGGTCAAAGGAGAAGAAAACCGACAGTATTTTCACAATTAAGGTTTGCATTAAGACGCCCATCCATAACTTAATTACATTGTGTGGCAAATTTGACTGAAGAGCTGATACCTTGTGATATTATTTTCACGTGGGTACAGTCTATGCATCTAAAGACTTTGGAAATGAGCCAATTCATAAAAATTTTCGTGAGCATCACTCAATTCTATGATTAAAGATGGTGTTTTCACATAAAGGGATTTTAATCCCGTCATTGCAAGGGTAATATTTTTAATGACTCTAGTGGAAGTCGCTTTGTGAACACCACTGCGTTGAGCATGGAGCCAGTCGCGTGAAAGTGAATTGCCGTCAATATCATGTTTGTTAAAATGAGAATATTTCTTAGTTGCTTATTAATACGGTTATCTAAAATAAATTTTAACTTTAATTCCTCTTCTTCATCCTCAACATCTTCAAAAAAACTCACTACCTTCATGTCATCCGTCAGTACTTTCTGTAATAATTACCTTTGCACGTTAGCAAAATTTCATAAGTAAATATGTAAGATTTTAACTTATACTGAAGTTATGCTTTATTTCATTATGAAATATTTCCCTTTCTTCCAACTTAGCTCAACTTACGAATAATTTCAAGCATATCAAAATATTACTGCTTCGGTCAATGAGAACGCTTATAATTTTCACAACATTTGTCGTTCCTTACCGGTTCCGACTTGAACAGCATTTTTTACGTCCAACCGCAAACAAAATATTAAATAATCGTGCAATAATTATAACGTGGAGTCTGATACACAGATAACTTAAAGAAAAGATAAGCTCAATTACATTCCACACATTGGCTACGTAAACGTACATGCAGTCTTTCGTTAATTCACCTCTATCGAAGCACTTGTGTCTTTGTTGTGATTTAATGCATGTCATTAATATGCAGCTTTATACTAAATAACTTATTTCACTGCCAAAGCGTAAGTACTTATCACATTTATAAAATATCTTACAACTTAAAAATAAACTTCACAACATCCAACGTGAATGTGATGATTTATGAAGAGGATAAAGCCAATGCAACGAGAAATATCTATGTATAGGAAACATACCACTTTATTTTAAATATTCAAATGAATTTTTCGTAGAAATTCCGCAGAACGAAGTCTATTTCTGACAACAAACCAACTGAGGCGAGAAGTTTGCCCGACATTAGTCCACCATATTGTTTGTTTACATCCGTGATGCATTGCGGTTAAACATCACTTTATCATTTAAAGCTCACTCAATCTGGTACTTAAGTTAAACATCACTTTAAGTACCAGATAGGACTTAAGTATCGATTATAATACGGTTTGTTAGAGTTAAGATGAAGATTTCACTTAAAGTCCACTATAAGTATACATTATAATACCGACCCTAAGGATGGAATAATTATCCGGTATATTTACACTGATTATTTTGTATGATGTTTGTTATTGGAGCTGAACAACTTTTAGCTCAGTTTTACTTCGGTTTCAAACGATGGCAGTGCTCAATATTGATATGAAAGATTTAATGGGATTTGACACCAGTAACGGTGAATAAAAACTATTTTCGTTTTTTTATTCTAATCTATCTTACTGTCGTTTAACTTCTTCTCTTTCATATGCTGATTATTAATCACTTTCTTAATGTTGCTTACAAATTAGTAATTGTGAAAGTTATGCTCATAGCTCGTACACAGATTTCCTCTTTTTCATTATACATTATAATTTTTCTAGCAGAATTGTCACTGAGAAACCAAATACTAATACCTTCCCGTTCTGTTGCAATTCATGTCGGTTTAGAAATATTTTGCTAAATCAATCTCCCCTTTAAATTAATTTTTCATAGATATTGGTATTTTAAAATCATAACTTTATTTATGAAGGAGTAATGAAAAATACTATGAAAATCAATATTTTGCATTGACATCTGAATTTATAATTTACATAATTATTAGCATAATAACCATTCATCGTTAATACCTGCTAATACCAATGAAAACTTATTATATCAGTTTATTAACGGTTTTTTCACAAGAGATTCCTCCACAAGTAAAAGGAAATGTAATTCTAATTTCGAGAAAGGAGTAGAGGCAGCCAAAATTTCTCTGACAAGAAAATATGTTTAAAAAAGATAAACTATTTTTTTGGGTAACGAAAAGAAGTAGGTGGACATTTTCAATTCATACCCAAATTCAGAACTACTTTAATGATGTGTTACATGACTTGCAAGACCAAAGTATTGAAGAAGAAAGTTTAATTTAACTGAAGACATTGTAAGGTGCAGAATGTTCAGGAGGAGAAATTTTCTGCTTTCATCTCTAAAAACGTAACTCCATTAACTTCCCTTCAAGAAACAATACTCATTGTTAGTTGTTGATAAAGTAATTGCGCTTTAATTAAATCTTGCGGGCATATCAAAAGAGCCAAGGGGCATAAGAAACGTAACCGCGGAAAGATAATGGATGAAGAAAGAACAAAAACATTCTCCTCGTCCTGACAGGAAGGAGAGGAAAATACTTAATTCGATCAGTGCACAGAGAAGAACGATAGGAATCAATTTAGGAGGAAATTAAATGAGGAATTGAGGAATGAACTGTAACGAGAAAAGACGGAGGAGAACCTGACAGATGAGAGGTGGAAAGAAAATAAAACAGAGGGGGAAATAAAACTGAAAAGGGGCGAGTGAAGTGGAGAAATTCTTCATTGTCCACGAATTGAGGGAAAATTCCTTCTCATGGGACAAGAACAGGCAGGCCGTATCTCGAAATGGGAACGATAGGGTGGGCGATAGGGTGGGGTGACTTCAGAAGATAGAAGAGATAGACATGCGTGGGTGCTGCCGTGTTCGAGTCAGCACCGGTGGAGAAAGGCTGAGAATATAAAAAAAGCCGAGATGAGGAAAAGGCGAAATATGCGACGACGCCTATTTCGCGTCTGAAACGGAAAATGTGAAACCCGCACAGCGCAATCCAAAAAAGGAAGATACCTCGAGATACTAAGAATATTATCCAATTTGGCGAGATGGAGAAAGACATAAATAGGGGTGTGCGAACGAAAGGCTGAAAGGGAATGATGGAAAGTGGGATAATAAGGGGTTCGTGGAATTGAGTTTCTGTTATGAGGTCAGACGGAATTGAAAGAAATAACAGAGAGGTCCTCGTAAGCATTTGGCAGAGTGGCAACGACCCTCGCGGGAGGCCAATGAGGTGGGAGTAAACGGAAAGAGTTTTTGCGCCTTTCCCTTTCGACTTTTTTACGCGCGAAACCCCGCGTCGAGGGACTATCACTCTCATAAGCGCTTTTCAATGCCCCAAAAAGAAAACGCGGGGATGTGTGGCAGATGGAAAAAATAAGGTATGGATTTCGAATTCGAAAGACTTCATTCATTGTAAGAGTTCCATTTGAAAGGAGTGAAAAGGTGTTTTGAAGAAGCCCCACCACCTCTGGAGATGAACGGATTGAGGAATTTCAAATATCTTTCTCACGAAGCCAAATGGATCTATTAAAAAGGTGCAGAGATCAATGATGAAATCCACAATGCAATATCTTCAGTTCTCTCCATTTAACTACGGCAATGAAAATAGTGACGAAGCACTAACTCGGGTTAAAAAAACAGTTATAAGAAATAAAATCTACGGAGGCGGCCGGGATATTAGAGAGTTTTAGCAGGGGTTCATCGGTTAACCGATATATTCTAAATGTCACAGTGCGCATGAGTAAAATTCCACGTTGTCCTTGTCGGTCTCACGGGCACGTTTAATTTTGGAGTTCCCACGTCGACGGAAGGTGTCCAATATGGCGAAGCAAGAACGGTTGCGATTCTCCAAATGAGACGATATCATCTTGCTTGGACAAATTATAGGAACTAATTCCTATGAGAATGGATGGAGGGAGGTACAAGAAGAGGTTGCGAAGGCAACAAGGAAGAATTTCATCACGCGCTGCCGTTGGGTGGTTGTTGGTTGACGATATGCTGAAATTCTTTATCTACGGTGCTCGGTAGATCGTATGGACGTTTCAATATAACGGTAGTTGAACCTACGGCGTACGCAGTGCTAAAACTCTCTATTATTATAATAAGTAAAGAAATACGTGAATAATTAAGATTAGGATGATAATGACCCTGAATATGAATTCTTGAAATATTCAAAAAATTATGTTTCTCGCTCCTCTTCGGCAAGAGCGTTTATAAAGCGAGAACGGAGTACTTCTTTGAAAAATTGCGAGCGTTGCTTTATTTGAAAAATGGAAGAAGTAAGGAAGACCGTAACCGGGGAAGAACTTATGCAGCTGGAGGTCCAAGGCGTAGGGAACAGCTTTAAGCCAACCAAAAATTATTCTGCGTATTTTGGGCCCCATTACGGCGAGCCCCCCTAACGGCGAGCCCCTCTCCATATCGAGGCCATATGAAGAAAATTCTTTGCACCCTAGGTGAGCACCTTGAAAACCCTAAATAACAGATGAGCTACTTAACCTTATTCAGCTCACTTTTCATTTGCATTAATCGGGTAGTTAAAAAAGAAAACAAATTTACAAAACTTTAATTTACTTTCAAAGAGATAGTAAGGGTAAAGTAAAGTTTCAGGAAGACTTCAGAAGGACGCTAAAAAAGAAAATGCTTTCGTGTGGCAGATTTTTGGGGCGGAAAAAGATATATTTTTAAATTTGATGAAGCTATGAACTAATTATCCACAGATAGGAGTTACCTTGTTAAAAGGTTAGCTGAAATTTTACTTTATTAGAAAGACTGATGATGGAGACAATGATAACTCCGTCCAAGCAGCTCTGGGACTATTACCTCCGGGTGGCCAATAGTCCAGAGATTTGCTGCTTGTGTGGCACAAACTGAATGAAAGATTTGATCAAGTAAAGAAGTGCAAAAAAATTCTCCAAACTCGAAAATAATGTAATGAGTATTCATAAAATATATTCTTGATTCCTTGACGGCATTACAAGAAATACTATACAGAACTCTTTTACAGCGAAAGAGAAAGGGGTAGTTCTAATTTTTTCACGAACTCATACGGTAGGTCTTAGGGTTCAAAGCCTCCGAATACTTCCTTAATTAAATGCAGTTTTCAGCAAGAAAAGAACTAAGTGTTTCAAATTTAGAACGACATTTAATGAAATAAGAATGGTGATGAAAACTTACGTTAAAAATTTGTCTAGTTAGTGTGAGCTAAATTCGCCGAGGTATTGGTTGAAATTTAAGAAGAAGACGGAAAGTAAAGTAATATACATCCCTTTTTTCGCGCGTTTGCTGGAACATTAAACCGTTAATTATTAAATAAACCCATGAGGAGATTTCTTTTTAAATCAACACCCACGCCGAAACTCGACCGAAACAGGAGAAAAATACTTCCATTTAACAAGCACCACTTATTTTCGGCGATAATGGAGAAAAAGAAAGAGGAAAATAACTAATTCAAATTTTCGCGAAATATAATAGACGCAAAGCCGTAAAAATAAACTCAAATTTAGAGAGAAAATAAACTCAAATCCGCCGGCCGTAATATTTCAAACGCATACGTTTAAATTTCCGCCGGGAAACGAGGAAAAAAAGATCGCCGGGCGACGAAAACATCAGCCCATCTCATTTCCCTGCACCGAGAATAGCACACGTGAAGAGTCGCGGGGGATAAATTAGGAGTAAACGGAAAGCACGGTCGAGAAGAACCACGGGCTGAAGAGAAAACTGCCACGAAAGAAAATGAGCGGACAAAAGTTGAATGAGCTCCTCTCTCTATACTTCCGTTCGAGATGCGACGAAGTGGAGGAAGTCGGAGGGAGATTTTCGCAACGGATTGCGAAAGGGCTGGAATTAAAAAGCAAAACGAAAGAGCTTTTTCTCCTAGACGGTGAAAGGAGAGTGAGCAGATAAGTGCAGCGTGAATTCCGGAGTAACTCGGTCCGGGCTGAAAAAAGAACGCGGGAAAGCAGAGGAGAAATACCTGAGGTACGCGCTAGTACGTAATTGCCCACAGTTCGTGATGAACGACGGCGCATTACCATGCAGAAAGTGGTGGGAATAGGCAAGATTGTCTCTCTTTCCACCCAAAGAGGAAGCTATAATCCGGGAACATGGATACTCTGTTACCCTTTCCCTCGGCTTTTTTATTTTCTCCAGCGGGAGATAATGGCAGATTACCACTTTCTCTAAATGCGCTGAAAGGTGATCTCTGACTTCGCCATTTTGTTCGCTTCGTTTAACAAGTACAATATGGAATACTAAAACAAGTGAACAAACGGCTTGCGTCATCTGAACCTCTCAGAACAGAACGGCTGATATATCGATTCAGACAATAATAAAAGTTTGGAAATATGTTCGTGAGAAAGAAGCTTATTTAAGAAAATTTCAGGACAGAAAGTGGCCCATTATACAAAAAGGTCATGATCCATCAATTTAGGCATATAATTGGGTGATATTTTGAAAAAGGGAAAAGATTCAGGGTTGACATATTACGCCGAGCACGCGCCTTATAGCGACTACAGGGAAAAACAAGTAAAAAAGGAAAATGTGGCAGGGATTCCAACCCAAATCTTCCCCTTTTATTCCATATGCGAAGTATAAGAAATGGAAAGTAGAAAAGGAAAATCTCAATTCAAATCCCAAGCATTCCTGTATTTCCTACGACCGTTCTCTCAATCAAATTTTGAAAATGACATTCAACAGAAATCCGAGTAATGCACACACATTCGAAGCTAAATTCATAAAATTGAAATTAGTTTTTTCGGTTATAAATAAATTTATAAGTTTCACGAACAATATAAATTTATAATTCTTTGGAGTCAATTCTAAAGTTTTTATTAGTTTTTATCGAAANGTAATTCACGTATCCACTTCTTTAACAAAGATCCCCAATTCTATTATAATTTTCCGCTAATGCAAAATAATATGTGCTACTAAATGGAGCATATATTATTTTTTAACAGCTAAAATATGAGGCGAATGTGATATAACCCTAATCCAGCATAAAAGTGATCTCATCCACTAAAAGGAGGAGTTTCCGCCCTTTAGCATATCCTTGAAAATATTGCTTAGGAAGCATCAGCGAAGGAAAAGCCAAGAGGAGAAAATAAAGCTACGCCCGCAATTTTCCCAAGAAGTTCGCCGTCGTCGCAATATAAACTCGCGCGTTCTTGCCGAAGAGGAGCGGCACGTAAATCTCCCACACTCCTCCTCCACACGTGTTCCAAGCGAAACTTTCCAACACCCACAGTCTTCACTTCATGATTCACCCGTGTTTTTCCATTCCGCCCAGAAAAGCGAAAACGGCTTCCCTTTTGTTTTCCTTTGCAAGCCCATCTAACTTCGGCGCATAAATAATTCCCAACTTCATACGAGCCTTAACACCAGTCGATTAAGTTGCTTCGTTTTCCTGAAAACTATACTACTTCTGAACTCAGCCGCGACTCCATCGAGAAGCACTTAACATCACTCTGTTCACATCTATAACCTAAAAATGTTGAAGCATCGTTTCCTTGAAGGAAAAGTGAGCAATTTAACAAATGATGATCTCCTCTCTCACTTCAGCAAGTCTAAGGCCCGGTATTATAATGTATTCTCAAATCTGCCTCTCAACTAAAGTGGACTTTAAGCTAAAGTGGTGTTTATGTATAAAGAGTGNGTATTATTTTCGTATGAACTGCTTTAAATTACCCTCAAGTCATACATTAAAGAATGAAAAGTTTTATAATCAATTCTTCGATCATTAATTCCTTTCAAAAAGGAATTCTTCGTTATTTAAATAAAGCCGAATTAAAATACTCGTACGATTAGTATAGTTTCTGAATAGATTCGATAATAAACTGGACAAAAAGATTAAAAGTTTTACAAGAATTTCCCTGTCAAAATATCCAGCTAATTACGGATTTTAGAAAAGATATGGGTTCTCTTCGGATGCGGATGAAGTGATCCGAATTGCCCGTGTCTTCCACGAAGAGATTTATGCTTTATAAAATAACCCGAAAGAGAGAGAAGGCTTCAGTGTCTCCAGGAGCGGATATTAATAAAGTGAAATGAGACCGTCCATTTCTTTTTGAATGGGGTATGCTGATTAAATAAGACGAGAAAAAGGGTCCCTTCGAAATTTCAGGTCTCGCTAATTTCCTCCGTCTGCTCTCTTTTCCTGAAGGTCTAGATTTCTTTCGGAGATGTCTATTCCGTGAATAAAATCTATTTATATATATATATATATAATATCTTTT
>KZ308114.1:690861-732851 GCA_000376725.2 Ladona fulva | reverse complement strand
ATAATATCTTTTTATTCTTACCGGTATCTTGAGAAAAGTATCGCACCAGATGTACATCAAATTGTATTGTAGGTGCTTCTACACATAGTGAATCATTTCATACGTTTAAAACTATGACAGAAATGGAAAATGAAAATAGAGTAGAATTTAAAAATCACGCGATATAAATAACACAACGTTCACTAGCAGTTATCAATACTTAAAAGAAACGATGAGATATTTAGCGAATAACTCTATCTTTGTACATTTATGATCACCTTTCGATGGCATTTGAAACGGGAACAATGGTATACTCAAGGGTTAGGGTCTTAAATTCGTGAAACGAATCCATCAGGAGCAGTATAAATGCGAATTGTATAAGATAACACATGACATTTAACATACTACCA
This sequence comes from Ladona fulva, assembly GCA_000376725.2. Classification (NCBI taxonomy): domain Eukaryota; kingdom Metazoa; phylum Arthropoda; class Insecta; order Odonata; family Libellulidae; genus Ladona; species Ladona fulva. The sequence goes on along the minus strand of KZ308114.1, from coordinate 732,462 downwards.
GTTTTGGGCTTTAAGGTGAGAAACAACTTCCAAAATTTGTAGTAACGTAAATATTCTGCAGCGAAGTGTGTCAATGTTTTCACTTCTCTGGAAGAAAATTATATCGAGTAAATGTGTTATTATAACACCGAAAAATAAAGCATACCTAATTAAACAAAGTCTAGCCGCATATTAAAAATCTATAACTATCTAATGTAATAAATTGAACTTCAACATTCTTTCCCTAAATTCAACGAAAATATCAGCAGCAAGTGTTTTGAAATGCCCGTTTCCACCGAGACCTCTGGAATCTTGAGCTCTTGTATGCATTTACTCGTACAACTTAAATTATATGAATTCAGAAGAGATCAGCGCGCACTGTTACTAAAAAAATTACGAGTAGAGAAAGCATTTCAATTATACATACGAATTTGGGGAAACATCAGTGATTTCATCAAACCTGCAGATGCGGAAGCTTTTGCGTGATTCCTGCCGAATGAAAAATCACCATCGTTCTGAAAGCGTAACTAGACGAATAACTATCTTCGCACGGCTGGAAACACCGTCCGAGGATTTCAACCAAAATCGCGAGTAACGAAGACAAAACGATACACCACTGCGGTGACGCGCCCGAAAATTTTTGACCGAACAATCCACTCATCTCATTAAAGACCAACGGGATAAAACAAAGCGAACGACGATTTTTCCCCGGGATTTACGGAGAATCGTAAACTAAGAGCAATTCCACACGCGGAAAACAAAGCCGCGTTAAATTGAACACGATACACTCCAACGCGTTCATTGCGGAAGGCAGGATACAACGAAGGAAATAAAAAGCGCGAGACAAATGCGGAAGAAAAAACCACATAGAGAATGAGGGATGAAAGCTGTATGAAATAGCGAAACGGGCACGCTCCAGCGAAAAAAGTACTCCGCCTAATACGCCGTGAAATTGGTACTTCCAGAGCGGGATGAATATGAGAGAAGTGAGGCGGATGGAGTGGAAGCTGGGACCAAAGGGAAGCACTGGAGGGGGATAGAGTGAGTAATGGCACAGAAAAAGAAAGGATGAGAGAATTCACCGATGGCAATGGGATGCAATTTCCTCACTTAACCGCTCCACGGAGACGTGGATGCTGAATGCGAGGAGAGAGCGGTTAGGGAGAAAAATGCCCGCGCCGGGATGGAAATGGCGCGGAAGCATCCAGGAAGAAGAGGTAAGGAAGAGGGGGCAGATATGACGAGGAAAGTTGGTCACAGAGAAAGGTCGCAGAGTCCAAATGAATGAAAATACGTAAGGATTTGAGGGTAAAAGCTTTCCGCTCCAAAAATAGATTAATTCCGGATGTATTTTTCCTCGCACGCAGAAATAACATGTGGAAGATAAAATTCCGGACGCTCATTAATAATTCAACGTTTGCCTTTGTTCTTGGAGAAGTTGATTGTTTTGCTCTAACAATATTCCGTCGATGGATGCGTTTCCTTTCTTCTCTAAACTCGGATATGCTCCGTAATTTTCATTAGGCAGGAGCATTGTCAAGAAGATACATTCTTCTTCCTTCCATTCTACATCAGTTATTATTCACCCCCTGAGTATCATTTTCTCTGATCCGCTGAAGATATCCCGACATTATATTCTATAGTTTACTCGAGGACTAACGTAATTGAAAATGTATGCGCGACGGACTCGAAGTTATTTTATTCCCCGGGCAGCTCATAGATACAGGTACATATTTACCCATTTTTCGATAATTTCAGAATGTGTATAAGCTTCCTGAATAAGTGAGTAAACAAAATTCATTAACAAAAAGATACTCCGTCCGATTTCGATTATTCATCTTCTCATCCAGTTATTTTTATTTATTTTTTTGCAAGCGAGCGTTGAATTGTATTAACGGCAAAGGTCAATTTTAAATCTTTTTGATAGCGCAAGGGTGTTCTTTATATACAAAAATTTTCTCATCCATCAGATTACACTTCAAACCAGGTCATAGAAAACAAGAGTTTCACAACAAGAATGATGTTTTGTTGGCATTTAGCTGAGTTGACATTACCTAAGAATGTTAACTCCTATACGAATCTAGTCAATAAAAATCTGCAACGTAAATTACGAAGTGTTCTTTACTTTAAGTCTTGGGTTGAGTTCCACGAAGTCAAGTTTGATCATATTAATTTTACTTCAGAAGTAAACCTGAAACAGACGTATGTATTAGTACAATTTGATTCACATTTTCAACCCTAATTCGAAAATAATTTTAGTGCACACTAGCACTTATCCCAACTTAAGTTAAAAGGTACTCTGCGTACACATAAAACTCGAAAAATATTACTCCATCCAAGATATTTCAACAGGTTTTACCGCCCCGTAGTTTTCAACGCTGTACAAAAAAAAATCTTTGTCTTTATAAAGGGTTTGAAAACATCAACCCCTCAAACGTTCATTTCAGGCGATGCAAGCACATCGACAGGGGGAAGAATGGATATACGACGAGAATCTCCATCCCTTTAGAGCTCTCACGGGCAAGAGAATAGAATAATGGTAGGGATAGGGCGATCATCCAGCCCCACTGCCTCGGAAGATTTTTAAAGGTTTTTACGGCCCCAGCAATTTACTCCTCCAACAGAACAGTCAACCTCCCTTTTTTACAAGCGGGTTGATCGAGGCTGGTCCTCCTGGTCCACCGGCTGATGGGATGTCGGGAAGAGGGAGATTGAGCGAGGGAGAGAAGAAAGAGTAAGAAATAAAGCGGGTGGGGTGGTCCAATGGGGCTGTAGGGAAAGAAAAAAGGCGAAAGGCGGGGGATGGGGAGGACCCCAGACTGTGAGATGGCCTCCCACACACTTTCTCGCGAAGAGGTATTCATCCAGAAGGAGAAGGGGACAGAGAAAAAGGAGGAGGACACGTGGAGTCCCTGGGTTTAGCAGAGAGATGGTCCGGGGAAGAGTGTTCAAGAAAAGAAAAGAAGAAAAAATACAAGGCAAGAGAGAGAGAGAGAGTGGAGTCGACTTGAAAAAATGGGTCGCGGGATTCCAACTTGTTTGGAAGGACGACACGGTGAAGTTGAAAAATAGATGTTTCGACGCACTCGAAAAAGCCTTAGCGAGCAGAATGCGAACTGAACGCTGTAGAATGGCAGGCGGAAAATGCGCGCCCATATTGGCCCGCTATTGATCCTTTTCGAAGACTTATAGAGGGATTCGCAATTGCAATGTTCGTGTGGCTCCGAATGTCTGAAAACATCGATTCGTCGACGTCGCTTTTTGCGCGATTCGAATAGATAGGTTACATCTTCAATGCAAAGTGCAATGAGGTAATTGTAAAAAACATTCCATACGGAAAACGTTAGAAGAATAATAAAAAAGAAAAATACACGTAAGATCGGTGAATTACTTTGTAAATAAATTATGTAGAAAAGAGAAATTGATTAAATGCGAAGCAATGAGAGTCATGTGTATCATGAAATTTCCGATTTTGAGTGCAACATGCACTAATGGTCTAACGTACATGAAATATCAATATTAAATAAAATGATTTCCAAAGGGTTCTACTACCACTAAACGTAGTGAAATTATCAAATGATTACAGAATGAAATAGGAGAGAAATGAGTAATGTGGAGCTACAAACATCGTTCGAGCAATAGCGTATTCACTCCCTTCATATTCTACTCTACCTGAAAAATCGATGCTAAAAACCATGAATTACACAGCCAGGGCTTAATGCAGAAATATAATGCAGAACAATCAACATCAAAAGAAGGTACCGAACAGGATTCATCCCTTCGATGAATCATTATCTAGGCAACCTAAGCTTAGATACCGCATTGATATCTGAAATATAAATTATAACGTTTCCCTAACATTCTTGCAACAAGAAGAAAGATTTCATTTCTGACTCAATAAATCAATTTCTTCAATTAAATTTTTTTCGGAGTCGGAAGCTGTTTTTTGCTTAAAGGAGCGATAGAAACACAATTTCAACGGCGAAGTTCATGACTAAGTGTATTTTTTCGAGAGTAGAAATTTAGATGACTCTGAGCCGGCAATTTACGTTTAAAAATCTGCGTTTAATATATCAAAAATAAAAGTAAATCCTAACCAAAACTTTACGGACTTTGAAAACGTAAGAGTGATGACACTAATACAGAAGTACGAATGGAATGTATGAACAAAATTAACAATCCCTTCTCTCTTCCTAACATATCTATCATTAAAAATCTTAGGTTTAACTGTGAATGGCTACGTGTACCCGCATCTTTTTCAGCAAAAAAGAAAATAAAACTCTCAATAAGACCAAAACCCCTCTTACAATATTAAATCAAAAAAAGAGTTAACTCTAATTTGTGTGAGTAACCCGGTTAATAAATGTTACGTCTAACGAATATTTTTTCGTATTCTTTATACTTCAAATTTCACAAATAATACTACTGGATTCTCGTAAATTTATTTTAGCTTCAGCTAACCATGTAAATTCCCCTCTTTAAGCCTATATATCCGTTAGTTGACAAATAATTTATAATAGGATCTCAAATACCCATAGAAAGACCAAAAAATTAAGAAACATTATCGGTGAGCAAAAACAGGTAGCATTCATTTTGATTAGGTCATCTTTTAGTGTAGGCGTACGCGTTTTGGGATTCAACAAAAACTTCATTAGACAAAACTAAGAAAAAGAGAATTTTTTTGGTTGCTAGATAAATTTCGTATCAATGTTCATCCAAATGGTATTCATATATTACTGAAAGGCATCATTTCGCCCTATGAACGGTGTTTCTATCACTGAATATGGCGGAAAAGCAGTCAGCCACACCCACCGCAAAAAATAAAAACTGGGGAGAGAGATTGAGAGTTCGGTTCGAAGACTGGAGAGCAATCTAAGCCTAGCACAGCGGTAAAAGCGGAGCTGCAAAGAGATGAAGGAGAGAAATGAAGTTTTGTGGAAGGGAGAGGTGGGTATGACTTCGGTAGACGAACGGAAATTCGAATACCATTCCAACAATGGAGGAGCATTCCTCCTTCACTCCCTCCGCACCTTGGTATTATGGAATGCCATCAGTTTACGACACTGCAAAACTTCGATGCCGTGCTAAAGATTTCCGAATAGTGTGAGAGGGCGATTTCTTAAACCGTCTACCGAAGACGAACATGAGTAGGAAAGAATGGCGGGGATGAAACGTTTTTCGAAAAGCACGAATGGGAACGGACGGGACCTTGCTATTCCTCAATGGTTATCTTATCTTAAGGAAGTTGACAGAGTTTGCTCCCAGAATAAGTTAATAGCTAAGTCGGTAAAAATATATTGCGGGACTTTTATGCTAAATGCAATACTACTACGTTATGTAAATTAAAAGAAACGGACCAAAAGTTGTCCAATTTCGCACCAGATTAATCAAATTTAATGGATTTTTTTAATTATAGAAATTAAGATTATATCCCAACAAATACCAAGATGTAGCCAATGATGGTTAACTTAATTGATATGTATTACAAAACACTGAGTTTTATAAAGTTAGCTAGCTAAAGTGACAGTTGATTCTCAACGGGGAAAATAGAAGTTGTATTAAATGTAGTATACTTATTTGTGTATAAGAGAACATAACATCTCCCATCTTAGTTTTAGGGGGGACAGGGTATCGTAAACAAAACTATTCAATCTAATTAAAGTTCTCATACTTCGAAGCCGAAATCTTCCATCGGCGATAAGAATAAAAAACCTTGGGAACTTTACTTCCTATGAAACTTAAAGTTAAAGTGGAAGTTTGCAAGATTTTCAATTTCTGGTTCTTGCAAGCAAACACACATGTGTACATAGGAAATCACTTGGGGAGGCGTACATCCGATGAAGGATTGAAAATGGTTGACGATGATGATTCATTAATAATAATAATAAACATACATACATACACAAACATACATCAACACTCTAAATTATAATATAGTCTAGTTCTTTTACATTACTCTAGAGCTCTCGGGTAAACGATGTTTTTGGTTTTACCTTCGGCGCATACATGTATACATTTTTAGGAACGCCCACCCTGGAGCAAGCAACGTACAGCTGTCCATGTGGAAAGGATGAACTTTCCAAATGTATCCCTCCTACCCAAAGAGGTTGCCATTGAGTCTTACGCTTCATTGAAAACACTTTACAATGTTTAATATATGTAAGTCGTCATTTAATATTCTTTTGATGGGAAATTTAATCGTAAAATATGTCATGAGTCCGAATTGAAAGACAATAAGTTACTCATCCATCTCCATTAATTCATTACGCATGTTTGTTGCTCCAGCGGTTCATCACTACAAATTGTTCGTGACCGTAATAATTAAAATCTCTGAAAATTTTCCTCCTCTTCATATCGTCAATTCTCGCCATTGCTTCTAAATAGGCCTAAGTACATAATGTGTTCTTATGAGAAAATGCATAATCTCGGATTCGGCAATCGCATAGATCGTCAGGGGAGGCGGATTGTTCACAACCTAAAATTTCACAAAATATTCGTATATTTTATTTGAATTCTCGCAACTTCGAAACGAAAGCGATGTTCCACGACCATAATAAGAATCTCTATTCAATTTCTCTTCATACGACTATTCCTTCTAATACAATTTGCAAAATAAATAAAGTCTGTAACCGATAAAATTGAACTTGTATTTCTCAAGGAAATCTATCATAACGATCTTGGTTCAAACCCAGCCAAGTTATCGAAGGAAAAGGTAATAGTACTTCCTTTCCGATCTCAGAGAACACGCATGCAACGTTTGACGCAAATCGGACTATTTTTCTCTATTTCCAACATGATCGATGGTGACGCTAAATACAGCTTATTTCTTAATTCGTAGGGGTCTATCAGACAGACAGAGTGATAGAAAAATGGTCACTGACTGCTTGCTCTTTGAAATAAAAAATGGTCTTTGTAAAAACAGTTTGACGTCAAAAAGAAGTCATTTATAATCTAAATGCGATTATATCATTCCTTTGACAAAGGTTCACCTTTTTTCTGTTAAAAAAGCTAAAAGACTATGAAAATTTAATGTTTAGCCAACTCATAACCGGCATCTCGCATAGCCCATTATATTTATTTGATTTCTATCACTATATTTTCAGCTCGGTACTTCCATGATACACTTCCATATTAAATACGGAATATCATTGAATCGATTCAAACTAATTGATAAATAATTGGAAAAAAGGAACTACGTTATAAAGAAAATTGCAAGAACAGAAATTTACATTGAAGCATCGTAAGAAATAGTAGAGCATTTTGAACACTGAAAATAAAAACAAATTTGCTGATATAACTACGGAAATGTTCAGAAGAATATGTGAAATAACTAACTTGTGGTAACTAAGAGGAAAACTGTTTTAATCAATAACTATACAGCGGAGAACTACCAAAACTTAGAATCGCAGATTCTATGACTATTATACTTTTTCATAACACAACAGATAACTCTGAGCCCATTCCAATAATGTTTCACGATGATAATAAGCTGACATTTAAACCTCTGAGACGGAAATATGAAGAGCTTGAATACAAAGTGAATTATAAACATCGTGAATGAGAAACTACATACATGACTTTTAGATAAATTAAATTCGCTCCAAATCAAAAGAAGATGATGAAGCAACTATTGGAAGTGGAGGGTTGAAGATAATATCATCTTGCATTCAACATTTCTTTACCAATTTAAATCTTACATTCAGGGAAAAGTAAAGTAAGTTCTAATTGTAAGTAAAATAACCAAAACAATTTTTAAATCTTCGCCTTCGAAATCTACAAAGTTCCGCAAGGACCTCTCTGTTCTCTAAATATGTACTTTCCTGTCAGAAATGCTCGCTAGGTGTGGGCGCTTCAATAGAATTGATACCGCCAGTTGGATCTTTAACAATAAAAATTCCCAAATGGGCTGCAATTGCAAGTGGGTCAGTCAAAAATAATAACAAGAATTATACTTGAAAAAAGAAACTTTCCTTTTTCTAATGTGTATTTAAAAGATAACGAAATAAAGCCACTGAATCGTCTCTTTATATTTCACAAACTACCGTGTACTTCTTTGAGGATCTCAAGCTAGGCGAAAACTTGCGAATGGAATTTTTATTTTCATTTCTCGGTGAAATTCAATTTCATCCTGGAGTTGCGAAAGCTAAATAATCTCTTTATGGAGAAAATAAACATCATCGCAGGCCCAAATTTTTCCCAGTTTACTACAAAAGGGAATGCATGAAAGGGAGTGTTTGAACGTAAGCAAATGACCCGTGATAAGAGGAACGATGTGTGCATCCGACAGGATGGGGAAAACGCTGCAGCCCCAACGCTGCAGGGAGGCAAATACCATCTGTGTTTGTGGGGCGACCTGTGACCTCCCTTTGACTCTTCAACCGGGAAACAAGAGGATGATGACTAGGGTTATCGAGAATGAAATACGTAAAAAGGTTATGCAGACCTGGCAACGACATTTCCAATGTCTACGAGGAGAGAAAGGAAATAATGAATCAACCAAGGTAATGGTGTAGGCGCTTTTCAGCATAGTTATAGAAAGGTGCCAAAATAAAACAGAGCGAAGGAAAAGAAAGCAAACCTCACAGTTGGATTCAAATAAAATTTATAAAAACTTTTAGCATATAGCAATAGTCAATAGTCCACGAACAAGCACAAGAATATTTGAATAAAGGTTTCGGAGCCAGTTCTATGAATAAGATGTACGTAAAATGGAAAGCTGGTAAGATATGAGATGAGAAAGCGATATCCCGTACACAGAAAAAGTACTCAGAAGAGAAAATAATAGCGCAACGAATCACGCCAACGGAATAAAATGAAAGTGCAAAAGTGAGATGTGACTGGCACTGGGAACAAGATCTTTCCAGATGAATCTTCCTTTGGCCTAGTTTGTTTTCATTAAATATTGCCAATTCACGGCTTAGAAATTATTATTATTACATATTAAAATAGATCAATCCATCCATTTATTCCATGGATTTAGAAACCTGAGATAAAGAGTTGAGCCCAAAAATGGAGTTTAATTGAAAAATTAAGAGGAAGGTTAAAAATATATAACTGCTTGAACGCTAGCCATAATTTAAACTTAGTAAGTTCTAGAAAAATAAAAATACTATATTAATTACCATTATAGAATTATAATACCCTCTGATACACATTAAAATCCCAATAATTTAACATAGATCTTAATATCCTGCAGTCATCCCTTCCCTCGATGATAAAACGTTTTCTATAGGAATAGTTAACATTAAAAAAGGAATTTTTTCTCATGAGAATCATTCTTTTTAATGCTTTAGTAAGGAGGATCGTTATGACAAATTCGAGAATTTCTATGGTATTAAATCTGAAAAACAGTTATTCGTTAAACCTGAAGTAGAAAACAGCAGGCAAGCTGGCATAAGCTTATCTTTAAAGAATCTCAAATGCCAGAAAATAGAGCTCCAGAAAAAGGAACTGGCATGATAAAGACTTTGGGTACCCTTTTCACAGCGTTTGTCGCATCCATCTAATGTTCTGAAGTAAAAGGAAGTTTAAGCACGCCTGCTTGTAAACGTAGCACGTGCCGGACCCATATTTATCAAGGAGATCTCGCATTCCAGACTTATAAATCGCCCGTGTAGGTTAAGGACTCCTCAGGGATCCGATTCCTATTCTAAGAACACTTTGGACTTGTGTGGCACGTGTGATCTCGCGAGATTGCTCCTCGCCTTGGGAATAAGAGAGTGCGAGAGAAAACTCCAAAATTGAGAATGCATACTTTGGATTCGATGCAATGCATCGTCGAATGCAATTAAGTCGAGCAAAACGCTACGTAAAACAGATGGTGAGAAAATAAACGAGATAGGGCACCACCAAAGGAAGGAAACATGCAATAAGCAAAAGGATATGAATCTTTAGAATAAATGACAATTATAAGCCACTTAAAGGTAAAGCACTTCCTTATTTTTTGAAATAGTTCTCAGAATTCTGCTATCTCGAAGACTTTCTATGTTTAATCTGCAACGCTGCGTTATATTTTCGCTTTCGTAGCATCATTTAAGAATACTAAAACTTAAATTAAATCCAAGCGAGAACAATACGATTTTATTAGGGTGAGATTGAAACTACCGATTCACTTCTTACATCCAACTCTAATAATTAACAAACATAGGAATAACTGGGAGACTGGTGTCCGAACACGGATGTTCCAAGATGCTCCAGAGCCGGGCTGGTCTGTGTAAGTCCCGCAGGCTAGAATGCTGAACTCTGGACTCGCTGAAGATTCTTAACCTGCCCGCACATCTTCTCGAAGTTTTCTAAACTAATTTCGATCTGAGAAACATGCCTCTTAAGATAAATTAATATCAAATACCTTCTAAGATCATCCGTTAATATTGCTTTTGCTTCTACGAAAACTTAACATGATGGAATAACTAGTTAGGCTTTTTCCGCGTTTAATTTTAGTGAAAAATTAAGGTATTTGCATACAATTATGCACTCTCTGGCGCAACAAACTAAATATAAGTTTTGCGATCATATAAAACACTTGCAGGAGAGAGTGGTAGTCTAAATTAAGGCACACAAGGTTGAGGTCCAATTATGGACTGACTGGCCCACATTTATATGTAATTTCTAACGAACCCCTCCGTCCTAAAAGGTTGGACAACCCTGCTTAACAGTATCCGACCTGACACTTGAAGATCCAGGTTCGTCTTCGGTTCCAATCAAACTTTTTCACCTGCGTTTATTCTTCAGGAGCGCACTCTCTAAAGTTCAAATTCCATACCCTTTCCTTGCCTAAATTAAGTAGACAAAATTTCATCTTAGACATCTGCTATCTGCCCGCATCACTGATTTGACGACTGTTTTTCACAACCTATAATTGCAAATTTTATAACAGTATACCATGAAAATTTCTCATACTCCATAGTATTGTATCAAAATCTTGCTGCTTCAAATTCCTTCCAGAGTACGTTCTCCAACAATCGAAAACAAAAATTCCGCTATGTTTGGATTTCAGACATAAGCGAGATAAAAATTAACCGAGGAAAATATTAGAACCCTCTCCTGACAATTCTACCAAAGATTATTAACCGGCTGCTCATCTGAAGCATTCGTAAACAGACTATCCAACCTCCGCCTCAGCTGAAACTTGGTTAAGTAAAAAATTCTTCCCTCTATAATAAAAAAGTACCGTTTTTTCCCTTTATTAAAAAAATGAATTTCCATTTACCTAATAAGGCTAAGTGAATTTCCGGATATAAATACTCTCTCAGTGACTCGAGTGTGTTTGTCTTCGGAATAGAATTCTTCGCCAAGCGGGCGATACATTTATATATATCTTCCTATCTTCAAAAGGTCGTCCCCGAGTTTATTCACCTAAACCGAGAAAAATGTTTGTTAATCAAACCTTCGAATACCAACTCTTTGAACTGCTAACGAAACGACAGGGAAATCTAACCCCTTTCTGATTACATGCGATCTTTTCACTCCACATCTCTATCCCACCCAGCCAGATAACGAACGCCAAAGCCCTTCACTCGACTGTTCAGATTTGACCTTTCATGACACGAACCTACAAACATGAACACACACGAACTTGCAAACGGTGGAAAGAAATCTCTGCATCAACTCGAAGAGGAATGAATAAAAAGGTACAGTTATCCTTGCCTTTTCTGATTCGAAGGCGTTGTATCTCTTACGGCGTAGGAGCAGAGAAAAGAGGAAACGTAGAGGTGCTGGATAAAAGAAAGGTAGATCCCCGTTAAAGACATGAACTGTAGCTATAGAAGGCAAAGAGAAATTGAGAATTCAGAAAGGAGTTGGATAATCTTCGTTCCCATGACGATAACGATGAAACGCCAACATAATTACTTGGAAAGGCACCTTTCCCTCCGACATACTCTGCTTTAATGAGATTATGACGATGTGGTACCGAGAAAAGAATCGATCGCTGGAATTCGAGTCATTCTAATATTCGGAGTATGGCGATGTGCCGTTCTGTCTTCGAATACTTTATGACACGCGACTATAATACAAAATAAAACGAAAATCCGAATAGTACACTTCACGAAGAATTGCGATATAGCTTTGATTTTTCAATCCGTTTCTAAGGCAATACATATCTGGAAATACATCACAGTAAAGATTACCGCACTGTAGCATAACTGTTCAAGTCTTTAAATATTTTTCGTTCTAATTTTGGTAATGATGGCAAATATTTTCGACGATAACTTTATTTTTTTATCAACAGCATGATTTGAACAAGTTAAACCGAAAGTAAAATCTTAAATATTCATTCATAATTCCAACCCTAAACCAAGTATGAGTGTAGTGCCGACTTTCACACCAGACTTTAAAAATGGGGAGGAGTGTCAACAAAACGTTTTGAAATTTTTTGCCATTTATAATGATTTTGGATGTCTTTGAATAACATAATTCGATACAGAATTGTGATCTGTAAATTGCAAAGATATTTTCTTAGATTTATTTATGAAGTAATGAATTAAACTAAAAAGAATTACTCGAAAAGAATAATACATATACGTATTATTCTTAATATATATATATATATGAGAAACATAAGGGGATAAAATCAACATTATCAGAAACTTCACCACTGAATGAGTTATTTTAAATTAAATGTCGATTCATGCGTAAACGAATCTACAATTTCTTTAAGTTGGTTGTAAAGTCAGTCATGAGAGAATCCTTTAATTACGACATTTGGTGGGAAAATTTGCAAACTTAAAAAATGCTTCAAATGAGGAAGAAAACTATTATGCACGATAACTCCCAGTCCAACGTTAACTTGGTTACACGTTCGTCGCCGTTGGTTGCGCTAAAACAAAAAAGGATAACTGATTCAAAGCAAGAGTTTTCGAGAGTAAAAGTGTAAAGTTTCTTACGGCAAACAATGTTCTCCTTTAAGTGAATACTTCTCTACCACTCAGATTCGAAAAGCGTATATCAGGAGAAAAGCTAATCTACATTGTAACCACGCAAAGATACGAGGAAGGTAAATTACAGAGGAATTACAATTTCGTAGATAACACTTTCCTTAACCACCGATTGGGAGCCTTTGAAGAGGAATTACCAAAATTTGATACGGGCGCTAATGTTATGAAATTGAATTCTAATAACAGATTACATTAACTGATTAGAGTAACTTATGGAAATTAAGTTTATCGCTCGATTTTACCGATATTTTATTTTAGAAATGACTGATGCGAAAGCTTTGGCAACCTTGCGTGTTAAAACAACGTCTCTTATGCCGTGAATGTGATTTTGAGTCTAGAGAAAAATACGTATAAATATACGTAAGACGCATTCAAGACGCGAATACGTACATTAAGGGGAATTGACCACGAATTTACATACAGAAACATCCTGATTTAATAAGGAAAATTTAATCAACGAAACTGAAGTTAGTCAAATTTATCATGGGAGCAAACTATACAATGACAGACCTTAATTATTCAATCACGACTCTCTGGAAACCAAAGACAAGTTTTAAACCAATTTTTCACCGAGGAATCGATCTGAAGATAAGGTTTCGAAAGCGACTGCTGAAGCCAATTTTCCATTCCCTTTGCAAGACAAACACAACTGAGGCGCTGAATCGGTTACCTTCTCAGAATATATGGCACCAGAGATGCTAATGAAATAAATTCCTCTTTCTTCAAACTCAGACGATGTAACTTTTTGAAACGAGAAAACCCGCGTAGAAAGCAGGCGTTCATTGAAAGAAATGAAAAGCCACGCGAAATATGAGCACCGATTCTGAATATCGTTCGGAATAAATTAGCGCTACAGTTCAACATTGGTGCCAAAAAGGAACAAATGCAGACACAGGAAGACCCGCAGTGAATTCACTTCGGGAACTATTCCCGTTAATTACCGCCCTTCATACTTTTCTCCATTAATTCCAATCGGCGTAAAGGAGAATTCATAAGGACCATGAAGGGGAGAAGTTTACGTTTACCAAATAGAGGGAATTTAGCATTCTCGCAATTCAAATGGTTTACGGTGTGGGGAAAGAGATAAAGTTGGAGAGAGAGAAAATGAAATATGTGGTCTCCAAAGAAGAACCGGTTCATAGGCAAAAATATGACGATGACTCTTAAAACAAAACTTTACTCAATCGTATCAATCGACAGAACCCAAAATTGGTAAGTTAAATAATAAAAATAATAAACTATCACTGAACCTCAGGAATATATGCACGCATATCTATCACGTTGAAGAGTGAAAACAATCATATTGTTGTTTCCCTTCGGTCTGCTAATCTTCGAACATAAATTTTTACACGTTTATTTATCCTTTGAAACAAATATCTGCGTTCGTGATCAAAGGAATAACCTGAGTAAGGCCCAGGAGCGACTAAGCTTTATATTCGGTATTCATAAGTAAAAATAATATTTTTGTTAACCTAAGAGTGGAAAAGAAGGCAGCTTTCAAGGTAAAATTCACTTTCTAGCTTTAAATATCTACATTTAATTAATTTATTAAATCAAATACAATTATTTTCATTTTAATTAACTTATAATGTATCATATATTAATAATTTTCCCGGGCTCATAAATACGGCTTGGTATAGAATGAAAGATACATTGCGAATGGTATTTATTCCTTGCATTAATACATTCTTAGAATATAGCGATCGAATACGCGATGGTAGTTCAATTCTGCGGTTCCCCATTTAATCCTTACGAAAGATCAACAGCAGAATCAAAAACGTGCTTACATAAACTCTGTCATCAACTGAAAACAAAAAGTACTTAATAAAAAACACTTTTCTGAGAATACTACTAAATTTTAAAACAGATTTGTCCCTTCGTTTTCCTCACCTCCACCTTGCCCTTTAATAACACAGCATGAAATCATGAAGTTTCCACCTTATTTCGTAATCTATTGATCCTCTTCCTTCCTTTTAGTAATAAAACACTTAACGTGAAGGTTCCGTACTAGATGGAGGTATCACTCATAACGAAAATTACGGGCGTTTAATTAATACATTTTTCTTAGACAAGATCTTATCTTAAATTATTACAATAATAAGAGCTTGGTGTAAGACGATCATTTTTATAGCATAAAAGTACAACAGTATTTGAGACCATACCGGGAAAGTAAAGATGAGGATGAACGGAAAGCAATAACATAAGCAATAACATAATAGAAGGCTATAGGAAAAACATGAAAGTTCTAAAAGTTCTATATGCTAAGCAACGCCAATTTACAGAAATAAAGGGCTTTGGGAAAATCTTTCCCGCATGTATATCACCCAATTTCTTCCTGTATATTCGAATGTTGGTTCTGGTAGAAACGCCTATTTTATTTAGAAACGGCTATCATAAACATACAGCAACTACATCAGCAACTTCAACATTGATGTTTTCCATCCGGTCAAGCTCACTTCATTTTACCCACAAACGTGCTTCATTTCAATGACCTTTGGCCTCGCCTTTCACCCATCTCACTTCAGCCTCCATCCAATCCATCTCATTATCTTTAAGTTTGCCAGGACGAAAATGTAAAGCAGCCGCTCTGAGAGAAGGGAGGAATGCCAACGAAAAACGGGATCGAGAGAATGATAACTTGAACCCAAGAACGGTTTATTTGGAATATATATCAAAGCAAGAATAAAGCTTTATAGAAATATTAGACTATTTCCTACCCGGCTATGTTCGAAAATAGAAATATACGAGATAATCTGTGCCCTAAAGGGATCAAACGAAAGTTCAAGGTGAAAATCTAAGGCAGGAACAGTCAACATAATATCGACGTCGATAATCGGACCACAATTTTTTTATCCATTGGTATATCCCTAATGTCGTGAACAAACAAGGAGAAACTTGCAAAAATTTCAAGTTAGTTAACTCGTGCATATTAATGAAATCACAATGAACTCTTAAATCAATATATTAAAAATTTGAAATTAAAGAATAAATAAATTCACGTGCATGCTCTGTTAGGAATGTCTCTATTAGGGATCTTTGTGACTGGTACCAGGACCAGGTAACGAATTATATCGATAATGATCGAAACAGTGAAATCGATATCAGTAAGTTAGTTAATCTAACCGTATCTAAATAACGACTAAACTGATGCAGAAAAACTGTTCAAAGCTTCAATGTCCTACGATGAAACCATTGGATGTAGTTGGCTTGTATTAACCGTGGTAAAAAAAATATCCGTGAATAAATCTCTTTCCAGGTAATAAATAAACAACATTCAATTCTTATACCTCCGCTATCGAGGCCTCGCACGCAACCAAAGCCGATTTAAAGCCTTCAACCGAAAATAAAAAACAAGTACGCTTCAGAGCAAGGCAATAATCACCGTCTGAAAAGGAAAATAAAAAGCTAAAAGCCTTGGCCGACATCACACGAAAAAAAATTCAAGAAACAACTACTATTTTCACCGCATAATCCTCAACACCGCCCTCCCGCGACTGATTGACACTAACACTGAAATATCGTACCATAAACTTTGACCAAACTCGAACATTATTTCTCTTTAAACCTCCCACAGCAAACATATCTTTCCTTATACATTTCCCCTCCACGAGCACACACGGTTGCTCAACTTTCCCCCATTCATCTCTCCCCTCGCCCAAAATCCACTTCGCATAAACCATTCCTTCGCCCGCCCGCATACACGCAACTTTTCCCTCCCACGCACCCCCGCGCGACATCTACCGAGAGAAAGAGGAGACGGTTCCATCTTCTCGGAATAGCTTCATTTTTCTCGACCGCCTTCCCGACAATCCTGCCATCGAGTGAACCCTTCCATCCATCTCGTCTCCCTTGGACCATCTCTGCTGCTTCCTCTATCAGTCCCCAGGCGATGGAGAAGAGCGTGCTGATAAAGTGAGGTTCATCGTAGGTGGCAGGACGGAACAAGAACCCCGGTGGTCAGGGAGAAAGGATTGAGAACTGACAGACAACAGAGGCGCTGAGAAGTGAAATATTAATCCCATTTGATGAAGGGCGCCTTTTTTCTTTCTCGAAGAATCGGTTTCGTAAATAAGGAATGGAGAAGACGAAGATGGTCCACCAATTCCAAAGATATAAAATTACTCATGCCAAACCTCATTCACTAAAAATCTTGTTACCCACAGCTCGATCAAAATAGTCCATTTTAACCAAAAATACATAGTAGTTCATTAAATTTAAGGTTTTGAATTCCAAAACTTAATTATTTTGCTCAAAAATCCGTGGAAAAATCGCAAATGTGAATTTGTAATTCATGCCGAAGCTATTGATTTTAAGCATCTGCGTTCAACCTCTTAGGCGTTAAAATATTTTTTTGTGAGTACCACAAATTTTCGTCTACTCCAAATTTTTGCGTGAATCAAACACAGCAAATAAGAAAAGGACAAAATGTAGGCCAAGATTAATTTCAGCATTCCATTGATTAAAAAAAGGACCATCCTTACGCTAATTACAGTTAGAAATTACTTCTTGTTATCGACAGAAGAATAAGCGTATCCAATTAATGTTGCGAAGGAAATAAAAATTCTATTGAGGTATTCTATTTTAGGGCAGCTTCGATAATCGAGATCTGTGCAGAAGAAAAACTACGGCGACCATTCTATGTAAGTTATTTTTAGTGGCTCTCAGTTAGCCAAAAGGTCAACGTGTTTGCTCTAAATTAAAGCGGTCCTGAGTTCGATTCCTAAAGGGAGCCTGTACGTGCGAAATGACCTCACTTTTAACAATACTGCTACTAGTTCTGTAAATCCTTAAGGTATTCCGAAGCTCCTTTACAGTATCATATATCAGCATCTTCTGCAAGAAAACAACTCGTTACTCAGTTTACACTATTATTTCGTGAAACCAAACGCAGTCGCATTTCCTAACCAGCGAATCAAGCAGGTAGATAATAAAACAGATTCTATACAGTAGATGGCTACAGTCTTATCGTGAAATTAAAGCATCGTTTACATGTGCTGAGAAAGTGGATTTTATCGCTGGAAGATACCTTAAATTCCTTAAATTCAACCTTAACCTTAAATTCAACATTTTTTACGTTAAACAGATAATTTAATTCAAGTTTAATTCAACAGTTTTTACGTCATCAATAACCACATCTTTCCCAACCTCTCCCCACTACTTTCCCTTCCTTCCAGAATGCTCACCCGCATCCAAACTAACCAACCCCTTTCCCCTTAACCCCTCTCCCTTTCCCTCCATCCCTTTAAATATGCTGTACTCTTAATATCTTGTACCTGATGATGGCCGTCAATGGCCGAAACCGGTCGGCAATAAAAATATCTAGTTAAACATACAGTTTAGTAGTAACATTTAGTTCTCTTTATCTTTTTAAAATGGCGTTTCATGAAGTACAGCCGTCTCATATGAACTTTATTTTTTACGTTACCAAACCATATGCAATGAAATACAAAAACTAACGCATTAGAAAATCTAGGTAAATGGAGATAATTCCAGTTCGTTCGCGAAAACACGTTTCTCTCCATTTTTAACCTTTTTCAACGGCATATCTGCATATCACCTGGTTAACCGAATAAATATCGCATTCCGGGAAGAGAGTAATCATCGATGGACCACAATTTAAACCCATCATCAACATATCAAAACGATAGATGAGTGACTCTCAATGCTCATGGCTATCATGGATTTGACTCGTATAAAAACTGCATTGTAGATCACATCGCTTTATAAGGGAGATATTCATACCATTAATCCAGGAGAAAACTTGTCATTTCCCGAATTAAATTTTCGTCGCAAACCCTCTTTAAAAGTATACACGTCAACTTTTCGACGGATAAAAAATACATTAATTGATGAGATTGAAAAAAGGGACGGCCGTAATTTCGAAACGCAAATTAAACGTCATTTATGTTCCGCATCTAATTACAATTGTTCGTGAATTCGTGACGGATGTAAAAAGTAGCCAATAAAAGAATTAAAATGTCAACAGGATATTGATCATTTACTAAAAAATGAGATGCATAATGACTGCTGCAGGTAATCTCAACGCTAAAATTTAAAGAAATTTATTTGGAATAAAAGAGATTATTCTAACAAATGTGTACCATATAAAGACTCATATATGAATGTAGCTATGTATAAATATCCCAATTCTGTCCATAAATTATTTACCTCGGAGAGTGAATAGAATAAGAAGCCTATCATTAGCTACCAAAAGCCATAGAGAGAGAATGAGACTCATTAGGCTAGATGAAGAGTGAGATAGAGTTCCTATGTTTCATAAAAAAGTAATAGTAACTTTGAAATGTCCACAATATATTTTAACTATCACGACCGCTTCAGATGCAACTCCCTCATCAGGTAAATAGAACAAGAAACGTTACCCAAGTTTATAAGTGAAGGTGAGAGGTTAAGAAAGGTAAACTCATTAGTTGGATTTTCCGCACAAGTTATTTCTACGATTTCTAAGGGAATCCAGCTCTTTCCCCTTGAACTACCAATGGAGAAGATTCGCCGAAAAAGAGCCGTAACAGCCGCTTTCTTCAAGGTTGACTTCAAAGGATGCAGCATTGTTCCACGGTAGCACCGTAAGTGTTTCTGCTTAGGCAAGGGCCACTCTGGCCTACCCCCGAGGACCTTTCCTTTCATCTCCATTACATTACATCTCTCTTTCCTTTACAATGTCGTTCCACGAATTCCGGCCTAGTATGATGAAGTGCATATCTTTACTTTCCACAATCAACAAGAATACTATGAGTGGAAAATGTTAAAATCCAATAGTATGACGGAAAATTTTTATTGAATCCAATAAGAAGTTACCAAATATTATCCCAATATTCAGCATCATTCATGTCTCGAAACCCTACCTCAATGACAGGAATATTCAAATTTGCTCTTACCTTATATAAGTACCACCTAAAAAATCAAGTTAGAGGGTGGTATCTTTCAAAGTTGTAGAAGACGTACCATCAACTTTGTTTCTGGAGACAAGTGACGGGATCCTTCCATATGCGATCGATGCAAGGCAATGCTCCTCTGATCGGTGAAAGCAAACCGTATAAAATAAAGCCCTTCCATTCAAAGTATCGAAATCTTTGCGATGCTATTTTACGGTGGAGTCGAGACCTTTACTCCTCCCATACATACGTTCTATTCCTCTACAATATGCGAACTCGTTCCGAATACTGATGCTCCACAAACATCTTCACCCATACATTCCCAGCTTCCATCGCGTGGACCATTTCCACTGATCGCTTCACATAGCCAGGCGAAAGTCTCTCCGTCTTCTTTCCCTACATCTCATTGAACCCTGTGACACTGAACTGAAATATAGCGCTGTCCCTCCAATACCTCCGAAAGGATTCATGCCTCTCGTTCACATTAGGAACTTCTCTATATGTATATGGCATGTAATCATTGTCCTCACGCGAATTACAAAGCATTTTTCTCTCTTTCACCGAACCTATTCTGCTACAAATACGTATTCATTGGGTTAGGTTTAAAAAATTGTCCCTTTTGTTTTGTTATTCAATTGCTTACAAGTCTTTGATGCAATACATGCGTAAATATTACCCTCGATCAAACTGATATAAAAATGTGTCGTATGATTCCGACTGAAGAAGATGCAAGATGCAGGTAGGATGCATTCAGGAAGAATTTCTGAAATATAAGAATTGATTGGAAAATAAACCTTTGAATGGATTCCAACCCTTATTAAGCTGCTGATTTAAAGACTATAATAAGTACAGTTCTGTGGTAATTCGTCTTTCGAAATGAAAATACTTACATTACATCAATCATTAAATCTTATAATATAAGGGTAGATCATTGGTAATCCCTCGTGTATTTATAATAGAATACGTAAACCATGCTAAAGCAACTTTGAGTGAGATATGCTTTCAGTTTTTGTTGTAGACGTAACGAGTTTAAGCCCATATGAAGCCGAAAAACGTGATCCTCTACTAACAACTCCATAAAACATCTTGAAGTAACACAATCACTGATTCCGATGAGCTGACGTCATGTCTTTCACAAGTATCCTGATTTACTCATCCTATAGCTCAGCTACACAAATAAGATACTGATTTCTTGAGAATAAAGGGGAACTAATAATTCTTTAGTCTCTAACAAATAGTATAACAAAGCTCCAGATTTACGGCGAAAGCCACTTAATAAGCAATTTAAGGCTTAAGTCTCCCTTATTCCCCAGTCACATTCACTATTAACAAAAGCTGTAAAAAAGACGATGGTGAGAGGATAAAGGGGTCTACCCAGATGAGAACATTAACTGCGTTAACGAACAGTAAATGGAAAATGTTATTTTAAAAGCGCACTATCACTGGGGAGTTAGTTTGGAAGGGAATTTAAAGCAGCGATAAACACCGAAAAAACACGGAGAGGACATAAATAATTCGCAAACGAGGGACTCGTACATCTCCATTTCTAGAGCAGCGTCGCCTGAGAATTTTGATATATTCGTCCCGTAATACGCATGCGGTTCATATTCCATGGCCTTCTGATACGTTTACAGTAGCAGACATATTTCATTGAATCCGTTCATGAAAGCTTACGGTAATATTGATAAAGGCGGTGGTGAATGACAGCTTACATTCAGTTCCAGCTTCTCCAGTCAGTATTGATGTCTAATAAGGGAATCGAATCCTATGTATATTTTCTGTTGCGTAAGTAGTCTTTAAGCAGGTCGCCTTTATGTGGAGTTTCACGATCGGACAAATTAAATTACCAGTCACAATCTACATTTGAAGATTTCAATACAGTTTAGAGGTGTACTACTAACTGGGAAAAACAGGAACGCAGTACTGTATACCTGATTACAATCCTACTAAAGGCATGGATGCTTCCGTCTGTTCTTAAATGTGTTGCATAGCGGACCGGTTTTACCATTACCACAGTTGGGTGATCACTTGGGACATATGGCTTGGGGGTCTCAAGAGGCATACTTTTGTCACTGGTGAAGTAATAATATCTACTGATAATAAAATCACCTTTATGATTGTAATTAAGCAAGTATTGGTAAATGGCAATACGTTATAGTCTGTCTATCCAATTTGATTCGAATCCAAACGCGTTTGTTGTTCCAGTTAAAGATTCGAAAGAAATTTAATGCAGGAGAAACCTAGGGATTCGTGGAATCCCACGTTATGTAACTACCACTCAAGACATACGAAAGATCTCGTCTCGCATTAAGTAAAAATAAATCAACGAACACACACTGAAAAGAACTCTGGGAAAATACAAGAATTATACGAAACGCTGACATAGAAGTGGGAGGAGGATTCTCAAAACTAAAAGAAAATGGACCGAAGGAAAACGGTGTCACAGAAGGCAAAAGGGATTCAAGGGAAAGGGTCCATACGTGAGATGAGAGATTACCGTGGTTTAAGGCGAAAATTTTCCCCTTTCTCCAACGCCAAAGGATGGCAATGGAAGGAAGTCGAGGGAACAGCAGTTGCCTGTGGAGGTATAAATTGCCTCCGTTGGTCGGCTCCTCGAACAAGGAAAACTGAATTTCCATATGCATGGAGGAGAGATAGCGGAACGCTATGGCTCGATCCTTCGGTCCAACATACCTATCTGAAACCCTAGCCATACCTCCGACCTTCTAACCCTTTAGTCATTGTCCGAGTTGCACCGCACTATCCCATACATCCTCACATATCTCGAGGGGGGAGGTAAAGCGAGGTGAGGAAATGGTACTACCTGTGCATTATGGGTTATCAAGGGGAGATCTTGGTGAGATTTTAGAATAATGCACTACGGAATAAATTCTGCTAGTTTCATCTCATGTCTTGCATCTAACCATTCGTAATTAAACAAATTAGGTATTGAGGGTTAAATCAGAAACGGGGGTAATATTTTAATTATTATTAGGCCCATAAAAACTTATATTAGTCCTTTCAAAGACATTCACCACAAAAGAAAAACACCCACTTCAAGGAGTAGTATTAATAATTATACCTCCTGATAGTTGCAAGTAAACTAAATTGAATGTCACCTAACGAGATTCTGAAAGCGAGTAAAGATAACAAAAAGTGGCTTCATATATGTTGACTTCAAAGCTTGAAAAAGTTGAATTTCAAACCGTTTTATAAAACAAAAAAGTAAATCAACATTATGACAAAGATCCCAAGGAAGACTGGACTTGAAAAAAGTCTGACGGGACCGGGAATCGAACCCGGGTCTCCCAATTACAATTGTCAGACAAACAGTCCCGTCAGACTGTTTTCAAGTCCATTCTTCCTAGGAATTTTTCCTGGGTGCGCACCATCTTGCGCTAGATCACCCTTACCCGTTTTCTATGATTATAACAAAGATTAAAGAGAATTAGATTCCGATAATCTAATGTAGAAGATATAGAAAAAATATTCACCAGCCAATACGTGGTTCCGTCAAAATTTTAAATTAGCTTTAAGGCTTTAATGTTAGTCCTGATTAGTAAAAATAGTTTGTTACCACTCACATAATTTTCAACTAGAAAAACTAGAAATTAGCATCCAACAATTTTATTTCAAATTAAAGTTGACTACATAAACATATCATACCAAATCTGATTATAAAATGCTGCTTGACAACTACCCCTTAATCTTAATTCATTCCTTCATTACTTCTTTACATTCACACGTTTTATTGTATGATAATATGCATGGCGAGAATGTATACTGCACCATACATGGTGAAATTATAATGCAACTACGAAAAATACATACACATTAGCAGACGACTTATTCACTGACAAAAAAAATCAAACTAAAGCGAAATGGTAATTCAGAATCCGTTGTTTTATTTTTTGAGAATACGTAATCATTATTTACACGATAAGGATACTTTTCAGACAGGTAATTAACGATTATATCGTTGAGTTCTTTTTTTTTAATTTATTTTTTCCGTAGATTTTAAACCGAAAATATTCGGAGCAACTTCATGAATATTAACGAATTCCATATTGCCTTCTGAGCCAGAAAAAAAGAAACAAGTTAGAATTTTTTCCTCCTCTTTCAAATAATCTCCATTCCAGACGGCCCGTAATTGCACCGCCGAGATAGAAAGAAATGTAAAAGGGACGAAACCACAGGAAAATGAAGTTTGAGGGAAACATTTACAATTATTTGTTAATTAAAAACTGGATATTGCGTCAATTTTAATAATGCAAAAGAACGATTTCTGAGAACATCTGAAATTTCACAGAGAAAAGTGAGCTAATTTTTCCTGGATTTCAATAAATGTAGGATGATTGTGCTTTCATGCCCATGGCATTTCTCTGATGAAGAAATTATGAAATCACTTATTCACGACTATATACGTTTTTAACGCTGCTACCAACGGCAAATCATATTTTCCAAAGAATTCAAGCGTTGTTATTGCATTTTGGACTCTGGTGTGCTCTAGCGAAGTAATGGATCGAACATTAGCAAGAGAACACGAATCCTTTCTAATGCAAAATTAATATTTCAATTTTGAGTACTTACGGAGTAGATGACATTTGCATGCAGAGCAGCGAAGGTAAAAATGCAACTTACCTAAAAAGAGAAGAAAAAGTTATTAATATCGAGAACTAATTATATAAACGTACGAATTTACTTCTAATTAATGCGCATAAATATAAGTGAAACCATCAAATGAGTGGTAACACATACAAAATGAAGATTTCGCTCCAAAATAGCGAATAAAACGTTCGATTAGTTTTCTCGTGAATTGATGATATGTCTCTATATTATTGCTTCATGAATTCCTTTTGAATCCAGAAATAAAAATACCACATTACTGGAATATTAACTACCCAAATCCCCAAACTAATTGCTTTTATAAAGTAATCTGACGGAGCGTAACAAAAACTTTTAAAAGATCTGGTGCTTTCCCGGTGAACAATGTGAAGGAAGTACTTTCCAACCGGGTAGTTGACTGGAACAGGTCCAACGTTTCTGCTGCCATCTTCAAGATACCCGGTTGGAAACCCGAGAGTACTTCCTTCAAAAACCTTTTAGTTACAGCAATTTACCGAGTAATGCACTAAACGAAATCAAATCAAACTCATTAATTAAAGGAACGAGACGAGAGCAGTACAGGATATGAGTATGAGGTTGAGAATAAGAGAAATTTATCAGTATGTCCTTTATAGTACTTCTGATGTAGTAACTGTCAAACTATAGCGCGCAGCCTCCTTGGGGGTCGCGGAAGAATATGAGTGGGTTGCGACGATCATAAGGTTTTAGTTCCATTAAGCTTATTTTGTGCTAGTTCCGAAGTGCTAAAACTATTTTTAACTGTTTTTTTATATATTAGTTTACACTTAAAAATTTCCGCTTTTTTAATATTTTTCATTTTTCAAAGTTTTTTCAACCATTTTCATTGTAATTATCGCTATAGCTACCATATCTTGAAAAATTGAATAAATTAATTGGCACAGGATAGAAGGAAATGTACCAGACGTGATTATAAGAAAGCTACTGGTATGAATTATACTGAATAATGGCATTCATTTTAGTCACTCATTGAATGCTATGAAAATTTTATTCCTATTAAGCACTTGTATGAACTTAAACCACTAACAACATTCTTGGTTAGTGGAAAAAAGGATAAATTGCAACACTTCTCATCTCGCCTAGAAAACCTCATTCCGTTCCAAGGATTTTCATATCTCGTTCCTGGGAGTTTGAGGTTCAAAAAGACCACAGGATTGAATACTTCATTGACACTGAGATAATAAAGATTGGAAGCCAAATTTTCAGTCCTTGCTCTCATTAACGCCGCAGGTTCTAACTTGATACTGACCGAGGCCAGGATGCAAGAAAACGGTTGAGAGTTACATATTTGATGGAAAGGCACTAATCATGGGATTGCAAGACACCGTAGGTATTGTACAGAGATCTCTCTCATACTTATTGTCTAAAATAAAGGAAATCTCGAAGGAAAACTAGTACTCTACAAATATCTACACAAGGAGGAAAACAGATTCATGGGGGTGAAAAATAGAGGAAATACTTCACTTTTCCCCAGTGAATAATCTGCAGGGAGTCTTAGGAATCCCAAGAGATGGAGAGTTAAAACGTTTCCTCCACAGACTTATTCGTTCGGTGCACTCGTTCCCCTTGAATGGTCGTACCCATCTTTCAAATGGTGCACTATCAATAAACACTCGAAACATTTGGCGTATGCAACATTCCCTGACTGACTTCCCACCCTAGTACTACATCTGTTTTCCACCCCGTACCCATTCATCTCCAGCACATTTTAAACGTAAACATCCAAGGAAGGCGAAGAAAAATGCATGTTCGAAAGGGAGGGACTAAATCTTTCAAGCAGGATGCCAGCATAAGAAGCAGGAAGGAATGAAAAGAAAGTTTCATAGGGCGAGAGATATGATTGGAGGGGTGGTTGTTGCTATACAGAAAGTAGACGGACAAAAAAGAACGTTTCTTATTTGTCGGGGAGAGAAATGTGGTCCTAATGTGCACATGAAGTAAGAGAGAAGATGGATGGGGATCGAAAGATAAAGGGTATGGAAAACTGAGCCATTGTTGACTATGACGTAATTTTCTGATTTCACCGCGCATATTAAAAATTTTAGCCGCAAAATTCGCGACATTTTATAATAAAATTTGTAATATTTTCAGCGCGAAAAACATATAGGCAGTTATAATTACATTTAAACCCTGCAAGCCGTAAACGGCGCGTTGCAGGGAGAAGCTTTGGCTCGAGTTACAACTCTTACTACCTATACTGCGGGATTCTATGATTGTATGGCCATTTTACCATCAAAATACCATTAAATCTACTTATGTACTTTCTACCAAAAATTATTTTCATTGGAAGTGTCTTACAAACGGCTTAAGGACATTCCCTTGCTGTACGCTTGCGCACGAGGAAAAAAGTTTACGGCCATGAAAATAAATTAGTTTCGTCGACCTGAATGTAATGCTGAAAATTATCTGAACGTAATACAATATTCTAGCGCAGTTTATTTAGTTTCACAAGAAAAGTGTCCCCTCAAGGATTCAAACCACATATTCCGGTGTCCAAATTGTTTTCCGTGGAATCTCAAACATTCGTTTGATTTTCGTCCATAGCTTATTCATAGAATTATTTTTCGTTCGGTTAAACCGATTGAGTCTACCAGGGTCAATGAATAACGTTTACCTATAATTGGGGTAGAGCACAAGTTACTGTCTTTACGTCTTTAAAAGAGGTAACGCATGTAAGAATTTTCGTACTCCTGGCAACGGGAATGACTGAAATGCGTATTTTTGTGGTTACGCCCTGAAATTCGCTACTCTCGAAGAGTTAAATATCGATTACTCTTTTTTGATACTCTATCAACAAGAAATTGCTTTTTACAAGAATTAAGCACAGAGTGATACTACTATGTATTTCAGCTTTCCATCAATATACGTCTCCTTAGCGAGATGAAAATGGGACGATAAGTCTGATAGAAAGACCTCCAGTCAAAAGGAAATGAAACGGAACATTTTGAATATTTATTCGTTGGCATCCCCAAGAGGGACTTAATTCCTCGTGAGTTAATAATTGAAGCTATTAAAACGAGCGAATATGAAAAGCTATTTCACCGGAAGGAGTCAAGAGGGTGGAAGAATACGAAACCTCGAATGTTGATGGAGTAGGGTAACGATTCGGAAGTTGATATTTTAAGAAATAAATCTACATCAATCGTTGCGAAAAAGAGATATACAAGATAAGGCTAAGGTATTTCATAAGTGAAAAGGCAGAAGAAAATTTCAGCAAACAAATGTTCGTCAAACTTTATTTCAAGATAATTTTTAATTATCAACTTCTATACTAATTATCTTTCAGTTTTTTGTAACTGAACTTAGGAAATTACCTTCTCATCAAATAAATATTTTTCTGAAAATAAATTAGAGACATTCCTAAAAATAACCCGAGTATATGATAAGTAGCACAATCTGAAACAGAATCTGAAATTTTGCCAAGTATTGGTATCATTAACCTCTAATACTCCATATTTTTATATATTTAAACGTGGGTACATAAAGTACTTCTGCATTTGCAGTTTAGATCCGAATTCACCTGTTTTATACAAAGAAAACGACATTATAATACCTACAATCTAATGCAAGAATACATGAAATCTTAACATTTCGTTGATTTAGATATTAGATAAACTTGCCCATGACCGCGACAAACTTGCAAAAGTAGTGCTTGATGGCAAAGTGTACTTAGAGTAAACCAATGTAATGCAATGTGCATGAGAATGTAAAGTATTATGATATTCATAAAAGATCACATGATTGAGGGATACATTAACTGAAATGATAATGATATAGTGTACTCAGTAATTTCAGAAATGCCATTTGGAAAAGAAGAATAAAAATGGAGGGACGTTTCATTCGTACAGAGCATTCCCTTTTTATGATATCGGTAGAAACTGCCATAGATCTATAAAATAAATGGACAGAACATCGAGGGAAGTGTTTTGAGGATGAACGATTTCAGGAGCGCAGGTAGGAAATTACGTCAGCAGAGGACTCGGAAACAGAACAGTGGAAAGAAAAGGCTTAGAGTACATGAGAGAGAGGAAGATCGTCTATTCCCAAAAACGCAAAAACCAGCGAAGGATGAACACAAGAATAGTAAAAGAAACGCTGGATCTTTCCGTAACTTGGCATGCGGCAGTGTGAGATCTTTTTCTCTTCTTCGGAAACAGGGCTCGAGGGGGTGGATCGCCTTCCAACACTTCCTGGATCTTTTACCCCCTGGAGAACGGAAGGAGAACGCATGAGTTTAGAGCGAAAAAAAGAAAGAAGGGAGGCGGGAACCACCCCATCGGTCGCGCGCGAGGGAATTGAAAAATACTCTCCCCGTTCCAGACCCCTCCCCTGGTGAGATGAAGGGTGGTATCCGTGCTTTATAAATCCATCCCCACGCTTTAAATTCCGCGTTTTTTTCACTCGTGCGTCGTTTCTGACTCCCCCTCTTTTCTCCCTCGACGCCTTGAGAACGCCCTTCTATTCTCACAACCAGGAATTTTGGGATCGTATAATGAAAACGCAAACCCACCAATCTATAGCAAATACAATTCCACAAGCCTTGATAAACATCTTTTCTCACTGTTTTAAGGTATAAAAGGGAGAAAGAACTTTTTGATGCCATCCTATAAATG
This sequence comes from Ladona fulva, assembly GCA_000376725.2. Classification (NCBI taxonomy): domain Eukaryota; kingdom Metazoa; phylum Arthropoda; class Insecta; order Odonata; family Libellulidae; genus Ladona; species Ladona fulva. Next base: position 703,398 of record KZ308114.1, on the reverse strand, counting down.
GGCAAGACAAACGCCAATCGGAAACATCTTTGGATTTATGGCTTCTAAATTGGATTCTAAATTATCTGTTGTTCTTCACACTACATCGATTCACCCCATTGATATTGGAATAAACAAAACATTTTTAAGGTTATTTATGCTTCCCTCCTAATTTCCCACTGATTTTTTCTCTAGAATACATCAACTGAGAATTAATTTTCACAACTATCCACAACCACATTAATACCCAGCAAGCCGCCCTTCAGGGTGTAGCAGGGAACCTGATTCAGTTTAATGCTTTTTAATACATTGTAAGCTGTAACTCTTGATGAATTGAACATTTTCATTTTAATCTCGGCACAAGATATAGTAAAATGTATTTTTCATTTAGTTCTGTCTCAGAGTATATCTTATTGAATGCTGTAAAGAGCGTTATAATTTAGAGCATTGTGCAGCGTTTACTTCAACGTTTCCAACTGATATTCTGGATCTGTGAGGAAAGATAGTGGCTGAATGCTATACGGATAGAAATTTTAACTAAACGAAAGACTAAGCGGTTAGATGTAACACCCATCAGAGCCTAACCTTGCCAAACAAATAGTGCAATAAAATAAACCAAAGAAGAGTGGTATTGCCACTCTTCTTTGGAAAGGACCACAAGCGTTTTGAAACGGTCCATCAAGGGCCATGAGGGTTGGGACGGAGAGAAATAAACACAAAAAGGACTGATCTGAAAGTCAAAATGAGAAATGTTTCTTTTATAGCTCGGCCACATTCGGCGCAAAACCAAAATATCTTTTTGATCAGCGACACCGATGCTCCGAAAACCGAGTTGTGGAAAATGAGAAAGTCGATGGAAAATGATGGGTCTGATCGAAATGAAATCGGCGCTGTACTTGTGACTCCTACGTGGGGCGATGCCATTTCCCAGCGCGGATTAAGCATCAAAAAATAATAAGGGGCAGAACTTACGCGAGTCGGGGAAAGCAATCTGTGGTCTCGAATGGATTCCGATTTTAATAAAGTCGGCGGTAAATGGAATTGCGTCGTCATGGAAACCATCGCGCGAATACGAAATTGCATGACAAGAACGGGTTTGAAGAAAATTTCTGGAGGTGACTTGCCTTCTATCTCACGTCGTACCTAAGTGAGCTGACTTTACCCCAACAAGGCAAAAAGGAACTATTACAATCAGGGAAACGAGGAAAGCAGGAATATAACTTCGCAGTATAAGTTAATTACTTCAATTAAGGTTCCATTGAGTTATTAATTAAAAGAATCTGAGAAATTAGTTCATTTAATTGTAAGCTTCAGATGTCAGTAAGGAGAAGAAACAGCAATCCATAATGCGAGTGTTCAAGATGCGTAAAAATAAGAAATTGTTATTTTTTATGGTAGAGATTTCCTTTCGATGCTACCTTAGCATTAAATTTCTGTAGAAGAAGAAGAAACATATGTCTACGTAAAAATTTTTGTTTTGAACTAATTCATGCAGGACTAAATGATAAGCATGGACTTCCTATGCTACAGATGGCGTACCGCAACGGCTGTAAGATAGAATAAAGGTGATTATTTTGTATTCGTTCAGTTATTTCGTAAGCGGAGAATGAATTTAAACGGAGGTTCCCAAAACACGGATGTTTTTACGAGTGTTGGCTTCTTCGCAATTTTTAAAATTCTTTTGATTGAATATTTCTTCACGGTGAATTATCATTCGTCGAAAATTAACCTAAAGTCATGAAAATAACCCCGAATTATCTTTAATTCCAAGCAATATCCATCTTTGTGCGTTTTATATAAGATCATCGACATATTTACAAGGTTCAGAGACACAACATTTTTAACCCCAAGGTATTTCATACTCATCCCAAGATGACGTACGTATATACATACTACAGTGAAAAGATAGTTCTATTATCTCTTTGATGACCTGATGATGGTATTATTACTTATTATACAGATATGTATTTTTCCACAGCAATTTATTCGGGAACTTGTGTTCCCCAATGGTAGTAATAGTACTTAAATTTAGTTTCCAATGATGCCCCGACAGCTAAGGTCATTTGCACCAGTTACTGAAAAACTAATTCAAACAAATAGTGCCTTTTGGTTGTAGCTGTGCAAATTGTCAATAGAAACTAAATAAATATATAAAACCGAAATGAACTGCACGGTAAAATTATTTATTTATAAAGCCGATACTATAAAAACAGAAAACAAATAACTAACTAAATAAATAGATTATTTTAAATCATTGCCTATATTTAGATTATAATTTTATGTAGTACGCCATGGAAACGAGGAAATACCAAAACAATTCCTTAAATAAGTGATTTATTACTATAGAGGCATATCCAGAACTTTTTAAGAGATCGGCGGAATACGACGCATCGAAATGAATTCCTGGTTGTCGGAGCAGCAGATCTTCGTGGAGGAATAAATCACTTTGTCCGGTGAGAAATTTATATCGGACCCTGAGGAATCAAACGAAGTGTAAAGGTGATGAAAAGAGAAAGACAAATGGTCGTTCAAGGGAGAAAAGAGAACGGAATGGTTTATTTGATTAAGGGAATTCTTTTTCGAGATATGGACCCATTTAGAAAGGAGAAAATACTCTTCCTTTTCACATTCCGATACTACTTTTTCGATCTTGCATTCTCGGCGGGGGGCCAAACTTTCAAAGGTGAAATTGAGCTCCAGGCTTTTCAAAAGCCTATTTAATTTGTAGCAATGATACCTTTCGAGTGACTCTTCTTCAACGTATAAGATAGCATTAACATTTGAAGCTCATAGCAACACAGCATAGGGGATTTACAGCTCTTAAGTTAATTAAATGTATCCTCGGAAAAAAGAGGACAGATTCTTCGTCTTCGGAAAGAGCAAACGAAATCTCTCCATAGTGTTATTCAATGTAGTTTGATACTGAAAATAAACTTGAGACCATAATTTAAGACCTAAGATCCACGATGAACAAGGCAAAGTTAATAGAAAGTGTGCTCATAAAAGAAGAGTCTTATTTCATCGGAAAGCGACATATGGGACCGTTGCGTTGCTTGTCACGCATACTTAAATTGTTTAACAGCGAAACTAATCATAAAATAACGAATTTAATAGTAGAGAAAACTAAAAGAGAATATTTTCCTTTTTATTTTCACTCAGCGTGATATATGAGAATGGAAAAAAATAATTACATATAGGAACTAGTAACTACCTACTAGTAAAAGTAACGAGGTTAAGTATTAAAGGCCGCAAGTATTTCATCTCCTGTTTTTTTATAGGTTACTACAGAAATAGACTATTCCTACTAATACAGTTCTTGTCACCCCTAGTTTAAACTTCGTTCATATTGATGTATCTTCCTAATTTTCCAGCAATATAACAGTTCTATCGAGTGAAGTATCTACAGTAATATTTAACGCAGTATCAAAAGTTCCTGGATAATAATCATACTGCTGTATAAGCAAAAAAAAACTTTAAAAAAATAACATTCTAAAATAAAGGAAACAAGAAGTAGCTCAGGATATTTAACTTCACTATACTTGAATTCCATGAGGGTTGGGACGGAGAGAAATAAACACAAAAAGGACTGATCTGAAAGTCAAAATGAGAAATGTTTCTTTTATAGCTCGGCCACATTCGGCNTAATTTTCCAGCAATATAACAGTTCTATCGAGTGAAGTATCTACAGTAATATTTAACGCAGTATCAAAAGTTCCTGGATAATAATCATACTGCTGTATAAGCAAAAAAAAAACTTAAAAAAAACAACATTCTAAAATAAAGGAAACAAGAAGTAGCTCAGGATATTTAACTTCACTATACTTGAATGTTGATCATTTTTTATCACACAACAACAAATTAATCCGAAAACCATTAAGCCAAAGTTTCCGCTATGAATTCCATGTTTTAAATATCTCATTTTATTCCCAGATTGTTCTCAAAAACTACTTCAGTTGTAACAATCTACGATATTGCTTCGCCATTCACCTCAATGTAATTAGCATAAATGAATTTCACCCTATAAATACGTACAAGAACAAGTGTAAGTAATATGCATGTACATCGTGTAAAATACAGAAATTTCCACAATAACACAATACAGCATTTACTAACAAATCCCAAAAAATATTGAATCTAGAAAAGATTGAAAGTGAAATCACTCATAACAGTCAAAAAATACTGATAAGGCACAATAATAAATATTTGAGATGAAGTGATAGTAAATATTTGACAAGATAAGATAATAAATATGAGAAGTAAAAGACGTGCCCTTTATGATCAAATTTCGAACAGTTTAGAATCAATATCGAGCAAACAGAAATAAATAAACGCGAGAACTATTCATAAACGTATAATTGATGAGGAGATAGGCTTTTAATTGATTGCGAACTATTACGCTGCAAGTTTCCCTCGAATTATAGGCTCCTAACGAAGTTAGGCAACAGTTCAAATGTTATCTACTGCGGGAACCTTCCTAAATCAATTCACCGTGGCAGAGGAAAAAAGTCCTCGAAAGCGAAAAATCGAAGCTATCGGAACGCAATCACGTTCACCACCTCCCGCTGTAGGGCGAGTACGTGACTCTCAAAAACCGTGAAAAATAAATGGAACTGGCTGAACACGACCTCGAGGGCTACCCCCCACTAAATGGAAGGTAAATGAGCCCCTTTTATTGCATCCTTCAGACCCTCTCCCTTTTCCCTCTCTCTCAGTATCGGTGGCAAGAGACGAAACGAGAGGGAAAGTCGTTTTTAAACGTGGAATAAATGATAAAATTGATAAGTTGCGGTAGATTGCGAAACCTAGGCAACAGAGAGGAATTTTATAACCATAAAGGAGGAATACTTTAAGGCAATTCAAAGATACGGTCGAATTAAAACCAAGACTTATAGCAAGAGAACAAACGACCCAAACTTGAATGAAACAAAAATGTTAATAATTTTACATGCTGAAATGAAGAACAGGAGCCTGGGACAGGACCAGTTGTAAGCGGCATTGGAAGACCTTCATTTATCAAAATGCATACATATAAATACATGAATACAAGTTGGCTGGTAATAGCGATTACAAAAGTTATTAATAATGTTTTGATGGAGAATCGACGTTCTGATGCATTAAAAATGTATATTAGCACGTTCATACATAATTGTTGCAATATTTTCTAACTTACAACCTCTGAAGGTCTTAGAGCGCCTAACAACGCCTAGCTAGCAGGTTTTGGCCGCTAAAGGACCTAACGAGATGGAATAAAAATAATATGAGTAAAATAAGCTTCTTCGACCTGTTGGTACCCAAAGTTTACCTCTGATATTCCTTTTCACAGGCTGAGATGACCTATAGACTCAAATCCACGAGAAAAGGCACAGATTAGCTACCGTAACTAGGGATTGGACCCCAGACGACAAGCGGTATAGAAAGTGCCAATATAAAAATTTATCCCAAAAAATGAATCATTTACTTTGAAGCTCCCCCTTCTAATCTACAAGTTCAACGCTCAAAATTTTTATCAAACCGAAAAAAACATTCTCTATTTGAGCACAATTGCACTGAAGAGTAAACAGAAATCCATCTCTTAACTACTTAAACTCTCTTATTGATAAATTCCAGAGAAAGATAGCGAATGAAAGAAAGAGAATCTCCCGGATGTCGGCAAGGGATTTAAAGGAAGTGTGGCCATGCAGTTCGTAGGACATCGTCGCGCTAATTTCCTCCCCTCAGAGGACAAACGACAAACGTGCCTATTTTGGAGGGAGTAACCGTCGCATCTGAAAGAGTGAAAGGGAGGAGTGGTCCAGAATCCGAGGCTCGGGAGAGAAAAAGAGAGATGGAGTGAGAGAGAGAGGGGCAAGTGTCAATTCCGATCGCCACACGACGTATTTCGTATTGAACAAATGGAAATTCGTATAAGAGACGTACGCTTGGGAGCCAATTTGCCACATTCAGCTCGCGACAGGGTCATACAGGAGTAATAAAGGACGATTGAAAAGTCCGACACATGAGGTGAATGGCGACCCAAAGCAATAAAGAGAGCCTATAGAGACTCCGTTCACTACGGTTAATCCCCTGTCGAGACGTATGTCAGAAGAACTGGAAAGCCTCGGGTTGGGTTCGAGATATCTGAAGGTGTCGCCATGAAAGCTGATTTTCCCATATTCCTAGATCTCGCATAGCCTCTAAGCACTAATTAAAATCGTTAATCTGATTGGCTCTTCAGCAAACTGATAAGAGAAATCATCCTTACAGTTTATCGGTGATTTCTTATTTTGTAGCTGGCAAAAATAAACAAATTGTAGTGACGCAATTAAAGAACTTACATATGGAACTAGTTATTTCGGTCAATGGGCTGGTGGTATTAATGTGGTCGATTTCATTGCTCGAATTTACCGGCGCTGGATGTATTAAATATGCATCAGATCGTCCAAACATAATAAAAACAAAAAAAGCAGGATTATCCTGTTATCATCTAACATGAAGATCAGAAAGGAATAACTTTGAATTATGTTAACTAAGTTACCATATTATAATTTTTTTCGTAAAGGTTTGAATTAATTCGGTATGGAAGGTGATTACGAAGAAAAAAGTTATACGTACTATAAAATGCCTTTTCTATTGATAATCGAAATCAAATAAGTAGTTTAAAGAATGACGGAAGTTTCTTGCGAACAAGTACAAGCATTGTACATCTCCTATTACATACATTTATGTGTGTATTGCATACTGTATTAATCGCATTAATATACGTGGTGGTTACGGTTGCCACAGACGAACTGCGGCAAAATTTTCAATAAATAAAAATAATTTCAATAACAATTATAAATGCCGGTTCATACACTATCATTTCCTTTTACCTGCAGCTTAATAGGACACATTTTTATCATTAGAGTATTACTTATGGCACTGGTTAATTCATTGCCACCCTACCTCTGGTAGTGACAATGAATCACGCCAGATCCATTGCCAGAGATTTACCTTAGGTTTGGCGGGTTATATTATAAAAATAATACACACACGCTTTTATTTACTTTACACTAGTTATAACTGTTAATCAAAATATTTCCAAGTATTTCTCAGGTAATGGTCAGGTAATTTTCCGATTTACCTGCGCGTAATCTTTCAGAGGATTATGACCAACTAAAGGTTTAGATCTAATGAATTACAAAGGTTTAGGAAGATTTTTTTTTTATATGTTCCAAATGCATTGGCATTAAAGAAAATAAGCCAGATTTTATCCTATTATAATAAGATTAACTCAAACGTCACGTTGAAAACGGAGAAAATAAAAAAGGTAATCTTCAAAATGGATAAGCGTATACAAGGAAATCGTAATACGAACTTCAAAGGGATAAAAGAATGTAAAATGAAGCCCCGCTCGCTGTTTGCGACGAACCGCTTATGAAAAAGAATCCTCTATGAAGCCATTAGCGAAATGACTGAATGTGAATGGCCAAATAAAAGCTTACAAAATCACCATGGGATCCGAGGAAAAAAGTCAAGGACAGATCAGCACGTACTAAAGAGGGAAAGTATTTTAATCCAAGGGCATTGTTTTCGCTCTTAATTCCAAAAAAATTTCAGAAAATTTCTTTGAAGCCTCTTCCCACTAGGTACTCTAATTATCACATAGCTATTAATAAATTCGCTAATTTAACTTTTATTGGCTAAAAAGATTTTTTAAATAAGTGTTAAGTTAAAAATAAGGTGAAATAATCCGGATTAATTGGAATACAAATTAATAGAAACAGAATCAGATTAATAATAATTTATAACCAAAATCAGATAAAGGATTTTGGTTATAAATTATTCCTCGAATCTGAAAACATAACTTACATTGCAACGAAACCACTTCAATACAGACGGAAATTTGCATAGGTATCCATTTAATTGTAAAAGCGACCTCGAATATAAACGCATGCAGAAAATTCGTCGGAAGTCAGATGTATTTTCTTTAAATGGTATTTAATCAGCAATTTTAGCGGTTCGCCAAGCTAAAAGTTGTTAATGGCATAAAGAACACGACTCCTCGAATCAGGAAGTAGTTATTTTCCTCCATTTGGGGAAACACGTTAACACTTTGCTACATGCGCTTGCAATCTTCCATTGCATTCCAATACATTACCTTACTACATTCCGGGGCAGGTTGTTGGGGATATAAATGATTTTGAATTACTCCCAACTCGGAAAGCTAACTAACACCAAAACGAATGAATCATCTCCTATCGAATTTTAGTGAAATACCTTAATTTCCGGCAAAGAGTTCGAACTCCTATCGATATTAGGCAGATTAAATCGTCTATGAAGTGGAACTAATATCAACGTAATGGAAAGCCTCTTAATCGGGACCTTATCGTCCCTTTCCCCTCCGAAGGACCTGTAAAAGTAGCTGAATCCAAATATTGATTTTGGAAGCCGCGTAGAGAATAATTTTAATTTATACGAAACCAGAGAAAATACAAAGCATATCTTCTGTCCGTCATTGCTCTTAGGAAGGTTTCTAATCACGAAAATATCATTTTTAAGTAAACGTATCAACACCAAATACCTGTTATTTCACACCCTTTTCCGCTTTAGTCGGAAGTAGTTTAACAGTCGGCTTAATACTTCCATCCGTTATCGCTCTTATGAAGCTTTCTAATCCATAAAAACAACATTTTAGCCTGCAAGCGATGCAAATTCTAAAACAGATGAAAGTATTTAACGTTACTGAACAACGATTATCTCTTGAAAACACTTGAAAATGATCCTTTGATCTGGAAATTAACAAAAATGATCCGTTTTTTTACGTAGTGTACGATTACTTATGAAGGAAATAAACTGATACTACGCAAACACCTACAACAAAAAATCAATCATAATATTCTTAGCATTAACGATCCTCATCGCCCTTGAAATACGAAATATTGTGAAATATATAACTGCGACACTCACTTTTATACGAGCAAAAATTAACAGATTGTGTTTTGGATCTGTTAATTTGTGATGTACGCGATTATAGCTCAAAGCATTACTCCGAAAAACAGCAAAAAAATAGGTCCTTCCTTAGAGGGAAAAATCACGCCATCTACATCCTAATGTACTGTAATAAGAACTACTAAACAGAAAATCTTTTTCTTCAGCTCATACCGAAACTAAACAAATGATTTTCCTCGTAAGAAAGAACCAGAGAGAAATTTGGTGAACGCTGAGATGAAATTACTTAATCCTTTTTTCGAAGCGCCCTTGTGAGTCCCGAGAGACTCAGAATCATGGGAATCCTGATGGATTAATGGGAAATAGAACAGAAAAAGCGTGTATCCGAGATAAAAGGGGCAAAACAGTTTATAGCTTCCGCGAGGATTTTAATTTTCCGTTTAAAACGAAACGGGGGCGCGCAAGCGTGGATGATAAGTGGATTACGTAGGGCATTTACTCAAAATGAATCCGAGAGAGTATCGAAGGAAAACCGTTCCACCGTGCTGACAAAGATTTAGCTGATATAATAATGAACGTGCCCTCTTTTTGCCATTGGAAACCTTCGATACACGAGAACCATTAGCCAATTTGATGAAGTGGATGGATAAGTGAGAGGAAACCGAGCGGAAAGAGCGGTGATGGAAAAGGAATTCGTCGAGACAATGTAAATTGGTTAATGAACTATGAGGAAAAGCTAATAGCTTCTGTGTTGGTTAAGGAACCGGATCCAGAATGGTGGAGCCCGGCAACTGGAGCTCTTTTGACCAATGACAAAGGGCCATTCAGCTTTCAGTCTTGATCGTTGCAATTGCCGAGAAATGGTCATCGTCGTAATGGACGGAAATGGTAATGAATCATGTCGAGCAACAGGGAAATTTCTTTTTCAACTAAGGATATAATTTACTAGAAAACTAATTTTCAGTGACATTGAATTAATAATGCTGGAAAAGCTCATAATAAAGAGCTGTTTATTGTTAACCGACTACGCATTACCTCCCGAGCAGGGTCATCGACTCCTAGAAGAAATTCATGATTTCCATAATGTATTTGAATGATGATTACTGAATGGTAATTATTACATTTGAAAATCATTATTTAAAACGGACATAATTTGCATCTTTACCAACCATTTGCCGGTGTTATTTCACGAATTATTTAAAAAAATACATTAACTGATAAATCTCACGCTAATAATGTGTTGATAATGTACGTATATGATAGACAGAGACGAAGAAATGCCACCCAAGAGAAAGTATATGAATTAATTAATGGTGATATAATCAATATTAATTGATAATAACCGGTGACCATGAATTAATAAATACTTGGAAATCGTCAAAAATCACTTACATCAAGTTGACACGCAGGACAGCACCAAATTCTAACCAAGTACAATGGAGGATTTGAACAAACGAAGGAAATTGTTATAAATTGTATTTCATAAAGCAATTAAATTACACGAACAACGGTTCAGTAATTACAACTTGTACCCAACTTTTTTAAGTCTGAGTACTTATACAATTTTAATATTAAAATGAAACATTTAATATTAAAATGAAAAATATAAAATATAATTGTATTTTAAAATGTTATCATTAGAGATAACCTTCCTTGTGAAAAATTACGAATATTTTTAAGTTCAGGAAAATATCTTTGGTCAAATCGAAATCTAATAGAATAATCAGAATAATTGTATAATATCCACTGATTGGGAGAGGTGGTCATTTAAAGAGAAAATTATTAAAGAACTCAGCACCTCAAGCATCGATATTCATTTTTAGTAACAAGAAATTATATTCTCGACGACATTCAGCGACTTAGACTCGTTACCGAAGAAAGATAAAAAGAATTAATGGAAAATCACCTACACGTTCTTCCAGCACCATTGTCTGAGGTGATCATAAAGAAAGGAAATGAGAAAAATTATGAAGGAAACGTGATATTGGGGCCAAAAACGAGAATCTGGGAGAGAAAGGCAAAATCGATCTCTAAGGGAGAGAGAGTTTGAGGTGAAAATGATAAAATTATTTTCTTGTTTCCATCCAGGGGCTATTTTCCACGGAAAATCTTGATTTTAATTTAGAAAGGGTCTTCATCCTCAAGGGTATAATCTACATCTGATTTTACATCTATCAAGTAAAGATTTAATGTTTACATTCAATTCTATTCCAAATATATAAAGTAGAAATTCTGTTTGCATAGGAATAACAAGTGTGAAAAATATAAATAGAAAACTCGAACCCAGTCCTAGTCATGTCGCTATTTTTCACACTTGTTATTCCTTTGGGATCAGCCGCAGGAATTTATCCTGCAAAGTACTTAAACCTTTCCTTAATCCTTCTGTTTGCACGTTTGTGTGTTGAAAGTCAAAGGGTAGTTCAGTTAATCTATACTATAATTTCCCAAGGAAATAGTTGCAATAAAATAGGCACATTCTTATAAAGAAATTATTTCCTAGATAACTACACTGTCTTAGAAAATCTATACCCCAATTAGAGCAGAAAATGAAATGACTTGTAAACAGTAATAAAAATGTAAAATAATTAAAAACTAAAGGTAAAATAAGAATTAAACAAACAAATACTTTAAGTAGCATAAAAGCGCAGTTAACTTCGAAATACGTGATAAAGTATATTTCCAAATCCATAAAATAAAAGTGTTTTTCTGCTTCAAAGGTAATTAAACATCGTAAAAGAAACCAAGCTCATTTGAATCTGATATGAATTCATTCATTCCATAAAGAGTTCACTTTTTTAAAAATGTAGAATATTATGTGGAGAAAGGTGAATAAATAAATGAGAAAGAAGCCTCTCTGCTTCACATTATGAAATACGTTCTACACTGCCCAAATGACTCTTTCAACACTGCATTTCCGTCAGGGACGACCGCTTCAATGGAGATATTATATCGCAATCAGCAGTGGAAGTTTCATTGAAAGAACTTCGAGCAGAAAATCGCTGGAAATAAGCCGACAAGTCAAGCTTCATTTTCCCAACGCAGATAAAATCACAACGGGCATACAGAGTGGCGTGAAACAATCACAAATATGATATCGATTAGCGAACCGATTCGCCTGAACAAACACGGCATGATATACACGGTAAAATTTAACGGTTCCATATGTGTTTGCGTTTAATTTCCATTCTCGAGTATTACATTGGAGGCAGCGACGAACCTGAATTGCATCGCGAAATATTGGCAAAGCATACAAAAACAGCCGCGGATTAAGCTAACTTAAGTGAAACTATGGCGAATGCGCCAGAGTCGATCCACCTGCAATGGCGTAAAGCGCGATTGCAATGCAACGAAGAATTTCGCCAAAATACCCATTCGGAGGGATGCAGTTTATGCCTGATTTGTAAAAGGTAGGAAAATTGGAATACACTTCGATTGGGGTTGTAATTAAAAAGGGAATTTGATGACCAACGGAGACGAATATTTAAACATTTCAGCGATGAAAAAGGGCTTCGATGAGTGGTGCAACTTTCTTATTAGTGATCATCCATACTTCATTTAATTTCCAAATTAATTTAGTATATCCCTTACTGCTTCTTCAAAAGGTGTGAGATGTTACTACTTTAAACACCTAAAAACATCTTTGCATATTTC